>JABSMR010056351.1:0-14342 GCA_018902295.1 Dusona sp. PSUC_FEM 10030013
GCAACCTACTTCCACTTTACGCACCATTAAATTCGAGTCCCGTGCGACGTTTATCCCTTTATGACCCTTTTCTCCCCTCTTTTCTTCTCTCTCACCCTCTCTCTCTCTCTCTCTCTTACGTTAGATTCGTCCCCACATATCGCCGACTATCTGTCGTAATGACTTTTCCCGTCCCCATGACTTTCTTCGTCCCCCAATCGCGATCCTCAACAACCCTTTACCTTCGTCTCATTTCGAATGCTCGATCACGAGTTTTTTTACTCTTTTGTGCCCGCTTGTCGACGCTCTTTTCTACTTCCAGCTACAAAACCAACACACACGCTTCACATTGTATCCTGCTTTCTTATTTTTTTTCTGTTTTTTGGGACTTCAAAAAATGTATCTCGATTTGTTGCGATGGTGAAAAAATGTTCGATGTTCTTTTTGAAATAAAGAATTTGGAATGAAAATAGTGATTTCTTCGAAAATGGGTTCAGTAACGGGTTGGAAAAAATACACGAAATTGAGAAGAAATCGGTTATCTTAGGGGCAACCTCTGGCTTGCGAGAAAAAGGAAACAACGGATTATTACGCAACAGGTCGACGATCAAGGTGTGTTGGAGAAAGATCTTTAAGGATTCGGTAACGACCAACTATTACGGGAGCGAAAAATCCCTTTTTCTCTTTTTCTCATTCCTTCGTAAAGTCGTGATTTATGCATTCAGTGGAGAGAAAAAAAAAGAGAGGGCAGCACAAAAAAATAAAAAACGTAGGAAACCAAAGGTCCATACGAACGAGTTAAGGATCCCGATCTCTCGATCGTCAGGCTAATTAACTTTAAATTAGGACTGGCTCGTTGGCGCCTCTGGATTAGTTCGTTGAGTGTCGATCCTCCCCCCTGCCCCACTCTGCCGCTTCTTTCCTTCTTCCCAGGCTCTCTTAAGGTTACCTCTCAACAAAGTTCAGGCGTAAGAAACTTTCGGCCGCGTCCCAAGTATGAATTGATCTGTGTTTTTGTTCTCATGCCATCCTCGATTCATCAAGATTGATTTATAGATCGCTTGACAAATAATCGATCAATCTCGACTTTCTTTCAACGTCCATCGTTCCAGCGTAATATAATTTAGCCTGATTCTTCACGGGGCCCAAAAAAGGTTTGATAAAACGATAATAATCTACCAAAAAAAAAATAGCCACTTTGGTAAAAACAAAAATGTCATTGCATCGTATTAAACCGTTCTTTATAGCAGTTATATTTAGTACTACTTTTTGCGCAAACATTCTTTTAATTCGTTAAAATTTCACGAAAAACTTAGTCACCACTGACAAAAAGAATAAAAAGTTAAGATGGTCGACTTTCCATAGGTCGTAAAAGTGCGAACGTCATGAGGATCCGCGTCGCGACACCGTAAAGTCGAGACGGCTATTCACGCGGAGTAAAAAAGGTTCGAATTGAGCCGCACAAAATGGTGAATTCTTTCTCTCAGAAAAATGTTTAAAAAGAAGAAAAAAAACATTTATGGGACAACAATGAAGAGTGCGAGTTACCCTGGGCGGTTGGACAATGAACATATGGGATTCTTTGCTGACCCAGAAAATGTGAGAAAAAAGGATATGGGGAAAAGGAAGTAAAAAGCAAAACACATACGAAGGCCGGTCGTTCCACTCCCGTTGTGCTGAGTTCACGAAATACACACACATACGCACACACAAATACAGATATACAAATGATCTTATGGTCTCTGCGCAATTTGTATCGGTGGATGCGTTTTTAACGATCGTCTTGATGGATGATGGGAGCTCTTGAGATCGCGCTCGATCCAAACGCAAACACACGCGCGCACACACACACACGCGCGTTGACGACAAAGCGTTTCTTTCTTCATCTTTTTGATGCTTTCATATCTTCGTCCTGTCCCCATCTTTCTCTCAAAGTCCTTGAAAAATGATGCTCTCTCGGTAGGACGGGGGGGGCCTTGACTCGGTTAATGTTTTCGCGATCCCGACAATGCTCCTCGGGAGTCAAAGACAATTAATAACCTTCAACCGGATAGGATCATTTATCGCGACAGTTTAGTCCCCGTCGAGGAGTAACGAAGAGAAAGAAAAGAGAGATGGAGGAACATGGGAGAATAAAATGATGGAAGAAATAAGGAAATGTGCGCGAGCGAGGTGGAAGAAAAAAGATGAACTTCCTAAAGGCCACCCTGATCGTCGCTACACTTGAGCTTCGCGCTCGTTTTCCATCATAACGCTTCATGCGTGTATGTGTATTTTTTTTTCCTCTCAAAGATACAAATGCGCTACGTGGCATGTCTAACCGCGAGATACATTGTTCGACTCCTTGAGCCGTGACCGATTCGATTTTTAACAGGACAGCTAGGACTATTTTGCAGGGCACGTTACAAATATCACACGCATTAGAATTTCACTCGAAGTATCGTCACTATATCTATACTGGATGTCCTGGAAGTGAGATAAATTTTTTCTACGATGAACCGAATTGGCAAATGTTAAATAATTTATCAGATAAGCTCGAGCGTTATCACCTTGCGTTTGTCATTTCTAATTCTTCGTTATCAGGCCACCGGTCCCAACAAAGTGCACACTAGTTCATAAAAATCTAGTTAATGGTGCAACGAATGGAAATATAATCAAGGTCGTTACTCTTCCGAATTATTCGATCCAGCTATCCTCTAAAACCTCGAGCTTGACTTTTGCGACACACTGTACATGAAGAAAATAAATGTTCATGATATTTCAAGTGCTTGAAATGTGTATAAAAGTATGTAAGGGTCTCAAATAACCGACGGAACAACGAAACATCAATAAAAGCAACCCTTTAAGTGGATGTGGGAAAAACTTGAGACACATATATACACACACTGGGTAACGTCTTGGTTTCAATTCGTTACGCCTCAGATTCGTATAAATTGAATGACTCGCCGCGGGCAGCTGCACTTTCTGTCTCTCTGTTATAAATTGCTAAGGATCTTCCGCGAGGGTCTCTCGTTACGCAGATTTTACTTTAGCAAATCAACGTATCGTACCGCTACGGGCATTGTTGCTTATTACTATATATTTTGTATTAATTATATTTTTGAGTTCAGTATTTTTCGAGCGTTATTTCATTGAATAGTAATGTTTTTATAGAAAACTAGGTACGACGCGTTTATTCGGATGTCAAATGCATAATCTTGAGTCAGGGTTATCGTCGCGGCATATCGAAGCTAAACTCACTCGGGGGCATTACGTCCCTTTAGAGTTGGTCGCGTGTCACCAAGGTTTAGAGCGAAAAGTTATGGGCTGCTGCGTGGCAGAGGGCGACGAAAGATAAGGAGCTGAGATAACGGGGCGCGTGGACCGTTATAAGTCTCTCCCGAGCGTATGTATACAAACGTAAACAGTGTCATCCGGCATTGCGCGGGTGCGCCGTGAGATGTCGCCACAGTTGTCTTTCCAAACAGCACGGGGACATTTGTGCGTGTTCAATGAGGGTCAAAAAAATGGTTACAGAGGTCATTCGCAGAAGATGCGCGAGCGATTAGAGATATCAGTAGAAATCAAAAAATAAAATGAAACAAGAATTAAACGGTTGATGGTACGAAAAAAAGCGTTCCTGAGAGGATTTCAATGTAACGGTACGTGACTGCAATAGACTTGGTCGGATTGTACAAGATTGAATAATATTCTAGAGATCGTATCTTTTCAAAATGAGACTCAACAGTTTTGTTCTTTCACGTAACTCATCTCTCGCCGCATGAGAAATGTCTCGGGGGGTACCGTTTTCGAGCGTCAATTGAGTCTTGAATCCGTTGACCCCTTCAGCCTCGAAATGACATTCGTTCTTTTTAAAGATTGCTCACTCGTTTCTTCTTTGTTATTCTCTCTTTCTCTCTCTCCCTCCCTCCCTCTCTCTCTCTTTCTGTCTTTCTCTTTTTGCGATTATTTTATAAGGCCCCGGATTTCTACTCAGGCATCATCGTCATCTCACGTTGAGATGAACGTTGAACACGGAAGGAACGTGCTCACGAGTACGCGTACACAAAAGGGGCGAAATCGGCGAAAAGGCGTTAAGTCGGATCACGACCCCGAGGCGCTGTCAGGGGTTAATATGCAAATATGAAGAACGGAGGGGAAATGGGCCCGCGGACATGCCGAGGGCATTCCCTACTGCAACACCTCTCTTTGTCTGCGCCGGCATTACGACCCACATATACATAAAGCAATTGCGTTTATATCGTATCTCTCTAATCCTATCTTTAAAATCAAGCAAACATAAAATTTGTAATTTAACTGTATGCACAATCATATTTAGTATTGATTTATTGATGATTCTTTTAATCACAACTGCACCCCGTAAGCCCTCTCAAAATCATATAAAAGTGATGAATAAAAATATTTCGACTTGTGTTTTTTTTATTGGCAACTGTGTGCACGAAAGGGTAACAAAAGGGCGACTTGAAGGAGTGAAGAGTCGGGGAAGAAAAAAGAAGAAGCAGGGCAATAAATATATTTTGACATGGGAAGCCCCGCAACAGGCATATGCATAATAATTGTAACGTTTTATATACATCTATATACATATATTTATATGTGCTCTTTCGCAAAGTGTTCCGGACTGTCGCAAGGGTATATTTTTATTCTGTCTAAATCTTATATGTGTGTATTCATATGTATCAGAGACGTCATGTAACTCGTGTGCATGCGGTATGTGATCTATTGTGACGACGAATTACGCCACTGTAGTTCGTAGGCAAATATTATACCAACAGGCGACCGCCGAGGGGTGACGATATAATGTTTTCATTTTGCTACGGTGGCCATTTCTCTCTTTACATACATAGTCAAAATTGTATGGGCCTCAAATGAAAGAATCCCGCACGTGTTCAACCCTTGGCGATCGTATCTTTTTTTTCTATGCCACACTCGGACCGCATTTCGAGAGAAGAAACAAAAAAAACAACATAATTTGCCTCGAGTCAAATACACGGCCTGCCAAAAAGTTTTATGCGAAACGGTAGCGAGCTTTGTTCGCAATATGTTGCGGTTTTATCGCCCTGAAGAATCTCATTCCGTTCCATTTTTTTGGAGACTTCCTCCAGCTATTTGTATTAATATATTTGATGTTCATATTACTTTTAGTAATAATAAAAATCTTGGAATATTTTTTTTTACAGATTCAATAAATTTAATTAATAAATCGAAACATTTACGACGCCAAGGATCTTCAGTTTTTAAATTAATCTTTCGATCGTGACTACACTTCAGACGGTAGTTAAAAGCGACTTTTTTTCTAGTTTTTTTTTTAATTTATTTCGTTTCACTATTTTTTTTCCTTACTTCGAAATATTTTTGGAGCCGCGGAACGTGCGGAGAAATTGTTGAAAGAGCAAGTGAGTTATAATGCACGAGGAGAGACTCGGTCGCATGAACAAGCAGTACGCGACGATCGCAACTTCGAACACCGTGGGAGATTTCAATGCAAGAACACGGGAACGCGCGTTTCGTTTCAACGTTCTATAATGAAGCGTATTGCGAAATTTGGCAATCGATTGTAAATTTATCAAATTCTTGTACCGCACTGACAAATATTTTTGGTTTTTTGTTTTAATTTTTCAATCGTCCGAACGATTAAGAAAAAAACAAACAGAATTTAACTCGCTTCGTTATAATTTTAAGTCATCGTTTCACCGTTTATTTCCATTCCACCAATAAAAATGATGTAATTGGTTAACACTCACCTTGTACAAGGTTATTTATCCCAGCAGAGTTGATTCTTAACACAGGTCCGACGTCACACTCAAACGTAGTTTCCTTTTATTAATTTGTTTTGTTAATTAAAATTGAACGAAACTCGAGTCAGATCGAGCGTTGTCGATGGTGCGATCGGTTTTACGATCGGGAAGTTCGCTAAAGCACGATTAACAACACCATATCGATTGAAAATTCAATCGGAGAAGATTTTCCTCGAGTGCCACCGATTCCTGACGATTCCACAAGTTACCGATCACTTTTCCTTGAGATATGACAATTCGCAGGTCACGTGGTGTCTCACGTTTCAAACTGGAGGTCGATCGAAGTAGATATATTCGGAACTCGGGTGATGATACTCGCACGACAAATACTTCAGTCGCTTTTTAGCTGACTTTTAAACTGCTCGTTCAACCGGTTAAATTAGTAAATCACGAAAAAACGATCGTTTCGAAATCGATCACGACACAGGCCAATTTGTTTTATTTTATTTTATTCTTTTGCACCACAACGATCGCGTCGGAGAGATCGTTTAAGAACGTTTTTAAAAACCGATATAGTGTACGATGATATGCATTAATAGAAAATAAAAAATATATGCATTTACGTATCGATTGATGATACGATCGTGGCTGCACGAGGACACACCGGTGCGGCCACGTCGATGGACGGGAAAGGACTAGCGCTTCACCGATTCACGACCTGTTGGTCTTGCGGGGTCTGCTCCGCGCCGCGAGAAGGTGCTTTCAGCCGGTCCTCCTGTACCGATTTTTCTCACTCTACCGTAACATCGTAAGAGTGGGGAGGACCCACCGAGCCAGCCCCCTTGTGAACGCCCGTCCCACTCGAGGGCCAATCACGAACTAGACCGTATGACGTTGTGACCAATCAGAAGCCGCTACTGCGGCTAGTCCACGGGGGAATGGTCACGCCCGATACGGGCTCAAGTTACTCGATCATGACTCTCTCTCCAACGATCATCGGGGCGATCCGGGGCCCAGCGCAGTCCTCTTCGGCGCCCTCGGCCGCCGGTCGAGTATTCGCGGCTTTCAGCCGCTCCCCAGCACACATCTATTTCCGCGGTTAATCTTTTGCCTTTACGATATGCTATTTTTTTATTCTTTTATCATCCGAGGTCTCGCTATGTAATTCTAGGCACTGAAGACTGCTACAATTCTTCAATTTTCAATTGGATGCGATATGAAAATTTCTTCCTGTGATTTTAGGGAACATGCAGTAACTTTTTCCTCACATTTACAACGTTCTTATCTTTTTAAACAAAACTTTTTTATTCATTTTTGATTTAAGATATATTTTTGTAATCGACTGCAATTTTGTCGCTAAATAAAGTTTATGTTAATTGCACTATTTATTAGTTGAGTATATGGATTACAAATTTGGTATTTACAATTATTGTTCCGATATGAAAATTTAGGCAGAAAGCCCAAAATTGCAATAGGAATTTTCACGATATAAAAATAAATCAGTCTTTCTTGGAGCACGTAATTCTCCACACTTCAGAGCAATTTTTTATGGCGGAAAATGGCGTCGAATTAGTGCGAATTAAAAGACAAGTATTCAGTGCGTTATCTCGGTTCTCGTGGTGAATGAAATATAATAAATCACTGGTAACATGGCCCTTGAGCCGTGCTGTGTACTGGGAAATCGTAAATCGATGTTGGTTCGAGTCTCGTTAATTCGCAGCCATATTTTCACAACGTGTCAACCGAAGCTGATGCTGCCCCGCCCTTCATTTTTACGCGTCCCCTTTCTAACGGTTCATAATCCTTGATTTCGTTTGCCATTAAGACTTCTTCCAGTCCCGAACTATTGTTTGGGTACGAATTTCGCCTCCGGAAGAGGTTGGATTTCGTTGTATAGTTTTCAAGGAATATACTCCAATTTCGTGCATTGGCTTTTCAGGACCGAATAAACGAACGTGAAGGTGAAGGGCTGCTTAACCCTTTAGAGACCGTTTTCAATTTTGATCTTTTGTCGAAATGGCCACTCCAAATGGATTTTGATCGAAATTTTCGATGGTTTTACATCGAGTTGACGAGTGTTGAACCTTTTTCGAAACTTTTGAAAGAGCACGAGAGCAAGCATTTCATCGTCCTTGATGTACCATGTTATACGTAAATGGTGGCATCATCCCATTTGCTAAGCTCGCGTGCAGCCATTAGATCTCTCGTAGATTTCGAAATCGATTTTCTGTTCAGCCTCGAGAAACCTTAAAATATATGTGTGTACGATATATTCATATACGTGTGTACGATCTGTTGGACTTAGAAACTGGATAGATCCAATAAAATGTCGAAACGCGCTCGGGGGAACGACGTCGTAAATTAAGGATGATGTCCACCCGTAGAAATTAAACGATATATAGAAAACTGGTTTCTTTTTTTTCTTCTCTTCTCTTCTCGAAGTATCGACCTTTTGGGTACTCTGTTCTTTCCCCAAAACCTCTTCTCTTCTCATCTTCCTCTCTCCTCCTCTTCGTTCCAAATATTCACGGATTTTTGTAATTCCTTAAGACCCACGAAATTATACCAAACTCGCTCTAACGCCTGAGATAAATTCTGTCGAGTTTTTTTTTCTATCATAAAGATTCGAGATCTTGAGGTTGGAATATTTTCGAGATTAATCTCAATATTTCTTACAAAAAGGGGAAGCTACTTAAAAGGTCATGTAACCACATTTTCGTCCAGGAACTAAAGTTATATTTTACTTCAATTACGATTTTTCATATTTATTAAACAATCATTTTAATTGCCGTATCATTTCGTTTAATTTATCCCGATAAACTTGAATGAGTAAAAATAAACATATGAATTAATTATTCCGACACTTAATTAACCAGGAAACGAGTTCCGAACAAAATCCGAAAATATCGAGTATTTTCTAAATTGTGCTCGAAAGGAGGAAGAGGTAACCCTTCGGGGGATTTTCGTTTCGATATATGGCCCGAAACCTGTGGAAGAATTCGTCCGGACGTAATTTTATCACGTTACTCATAGTTCGAGAATTTATGTATTTATTGGGACGTTGCGCGAGAATTTCCACGTGAGCGTGAACGAGTATAAAAGTAGCGGGGGGAATATAGGACAAACACAGGAGGCGCGTCGCCGCTAGCAGAGTGGATTCATGATCAATTGGCCGTGCTTAATCCGGATCTGCTGTAGGATGCGTAGTTTGTTGTCTCTGTTGCTCTCTCTCTCTCTCTTTCTGTCGTATTCTCCGTGCGTGTGAACCCCGGGAGAGGACTCGAGAGTAGCGCCACGCTCGTGATTCTCGCGAGGCGTTCAGCCAGCAACAACCGCTTGTTTTTTTTCCTTCGTTTTGGCCCAATGTGCTCGTTCGTTCATGCAGAAATGTTCACCGCGAAGCAGATGGGCCAAATATGAACTCGATTCTGCACTGAAAAAAGATGAACTCATTCTTCGTGTTCTCTCGGGAGACAAGGAGATGGAGATAGGGGCAGAGAGATGCACCAGTATCTCACTAGTTGGCGGTACTCTTGTGCGACGAAATGGAATTGAACGAGATTTATATGGCTAATACTTCTCGTTACAGTTACATGGAGTATAGATGCGTATTTATCTCTATATATTTATGAGTGGAAACGTAAGGTCTTCGTCGAGTCAGTGAAGCCGATTATGTCAGTGGAGAAAAATGGCTGCCAAGGGCGTCCAATGTTTTTTTCACACATGCGCCAACACGAGAGATCTCTTCTCCGCGTCGTATGGAGATTAGTGTTTACTTGAGCGATTAGATGCGCCGTCCAGTAAATTCGAATGGAAAAGAAAGCTGTCGAGGCTCCGACACTGGGATATCTTTGCCGGAAGTTAATTCGTCGTTCGTTCGCGAGAGAGGAGGAAAAAGAAACATGGAGATTTTATGGAGATACGATAATTAATTCGGTGCGACAAGTCAACGAAGCTGCTGTTTTATCGCGTAAATTTCGTAATTAAGTTACGAGCTCCCGTTCGAATGGTCGCAATCGCTGCTTTCAAATATACGCGAAAACGTAATAAACCGTTTTTTTTATGGTGAGGCCGATCTTGAAGATCGTCGCGATGCGAGAAACGAGGCTGCAAGCGTGACAGTTTTTGAGTGGAAATACAGGGACGTAGGTGGCCCGAAAGAGGTTACCACAAAGAATGCGGTGAAAACAAGGTTTCTTTCTCGGCTACTCGGTGTTGCACAACTTCTTCGAGGTCTCATCTCAGTTTTTATTACTCCTAGTGCCTCGAATTTGAGAAGAATGATTTTCGGAAGGAGGTCGGGAAGAGTTGAATAAAATCGGTTAACCTGAAAACAAAGTCTCGTTACTTGTTTTGGACTTCCGGGAGTGATCGACCGCGGCGTTTATTTATTCGTACTCGCTTATTATATTGTAACCCTGGTCGTTGACCAGGGTCCCTTATTCCCGTGTACGCGTAACACATGAATTGACATCAATAATTCATACGAGGCAGAGAAAATGCTCCATCCTCTTTTGGGAATGCTTGTAAAGTTACGATAATGAGACACATACGGGAGCTACCAGTTGAAAAATCTATTGGCCAAGAGGCCATAGAGAGGCCATTTCAAAAGTTGGCTTCATACTATGGAAGATGTAGATACATTATAACATTATTAAGGGAAAAGTCTTTAGCAATATTTTATACGATCTACTTTGTTCTTGAGATATTATTCGTAAAACAATGAAGATTTCGATAGGGCCTGCTATTCGACCGAGTGCTAGTGGATGTACAGCAGAATTGGCTGTCGTACTAATTTATTAATGTCCCACAACGGACACATTGTAGACAAAAGTTACTAAGATCTTTTTTAAACCTACTGCATGTGTGAAAGGGTTGAGAGAAATGCGAGATTGCGAGTGCTGGCTGTAAGAAAACGAAGTCTGTTCAGAGTCGAAAAAGCTGAAAAAATGTTGGATGGTGCGTCGAGGTTGACCCTTCATGGGTGTGGAGCAGCGGGACCGTTTTGTGGGCAAACATGCTTTGGATACGGTCACCCTGGTCGAGTGGCCATTCAACACTCGATGACCCAGGGTCTTTGGACCCTCTCTCTGCTTCCTCTCACTCTCGCTCCGACTCTTTCTCTCGCTGTGCTTTCGTTTTTCACGTTGTCCTGACCTGTCCTCTCTCACTCTTGTTTTTCTCCTCTCTCTTTCTCTCCCCGTCATTACACATTTAGAATCATTTGTCATTGCCAAAAGCGCTCGCATTCGCTCTTAGCATCAACGGGACATTCAAATAAATACAAGTATACAGAGAGATGAAAACCAAGTGAAAACTGAAAAGAGTGGCAAACTTTACTTCACCGGTTGTCACTGTGTGGGCTAACGATGTTTTCACCGATTTTCGATTGGTTCCTGAAGGGCCTGGCGTTGATGTGTTAAACTTTTTGGCTGGAGGATCGCCCATTAGAAACCGTTACAGCGCATCTGCTCGCCAATTGCACTCCTCGAAAGTCACTATTATTTTAAATAGAAATTTAAATACACTTTCTAAATTTCTCAAGCGAGTAGAATAAAATAATAACGGATGTAGGCTTAGAAAAATGCGCTATTAATTTTTTTTCTCCGAAGCATTTAGTGCGGAGAGGGACTCGGATGTGCGACGAGCGAGTGCAGGGCGTGGGCGAATCTCCGATCTCAAGAGCCTCTCGCGAGTGCTGCGTGGTAAAGTGATGTTCTCTCCCTCTTTCGCTCTTTGTCTCTTACTGTTGGGTTCGACCCCACGGGAACTATGGAAGCAACATCCGCGTATCTCGAATCTGCTTTATGTCCCTCGAGGACCAACCTTTCCGCGTATACGCTGCTGCGGAGTGAGAAGAGCTCGCGCAGTTTGCAGGTACACGGACTTTCGTGTTCGCGACTGCCCAAGCGGATGCCAATATAACGATAGATTTCAATAATCTATCGCCACGATCGAGATCTCTGCAAAGTAGCAGTTTCGCTTTTTTTACTTTTATCATTTTTAAATAACGTGAATACGGAAAATTAATGAATAAATAAGTTGAACACGCACAAGAAATAAGTCTATTTCAATTATAGTTAATGATACGAAGAAAATGCTCTCAAACCGAAAAAGCCGCGATCTGCTGCGATGCATTTCATATCATTTATCCCATTTTTCCGGCGATATCGAACGTACGCAACTTTATTCGATGTGTTATAGAAAGAGCTGGAGCGGTTTCCAGTCACGCGAGAGTATTCATGAGAATGTTAAAGAAAAATCGCGTGCGTGGCTCGTCGGGTCATAGGTTGGCTTGGGTTATACCTATAATACGAGACCGTATATATATAGCTCATTTTTTTCACCTAACCAAGTGGAGTATATTGATGAGCACAATTTACGGCGGCGGATCGACATCGATCAAATACGAGAGTATGTTGGTACATGGTGCAGCACATATATATGTATTAATGGTACAGGGTGTCCTGCAGATTGGGCTAAAAGCTTATATATAACAATAACTGATGTAATTCTGAAAAGAAAAGTATTTGGACATTTCGTTCGATGCACCATTTTTACGATGTGAGTAAATAAATATGCACCAGGACAGTCAATCCGCTCGACTTTCGAGCTGGAACGTGGAGTGAGGAGTGTGGACTCCGCCTTTTTGGTTTAACGAGGCGGCTGTTATCGCGTTATCGGTGGCCACTCCCACTTTTATCAGTATCTCGGATATGGCGAATCGGGAGAACACATTTTTCTAAGATTACTATCATTTGAGAATTACTTACGTAATCTCTCCTAATACGCAGCTTTACTCGACCTTCGGGACCCCTTGTATATATAAACGTAGATAAATACGGTGGTTTAGGTTTGGTATGAATTAGTTTTAAAAAGAAATAAAATATATTGCACATCGATAATGTGACACGCACGGGACAAAAAAAGCTAGTGTCATCGACGTGCTGCTAACTAGATTTCGACATCTGTCGTTTAGTTCCGCTCTTGAGAGCTTCCACACTCTGTATCACCACGTGATGGTTTTTTCTTTTCTCATATAAAATCACGAAACCGAGCTATCAATTTGCAATGTTAACTTCGAGAGCTTCGCTTCAGAGTCAAAGCCTGTGAATAATTGTACTGAATAAGGCTAACGAGACTGCGAGTGCCAAGTCATTTCGAGGGTACGTTTTGAATCTATGGACACATTTATCCAACGCACGCCCGGATTATCGACCGTGTCGAATTTGACTACATCCTCAAACGCTTCCGAGTCCTTCTTTCTTCGTTTGGGGAGGGGTTGCAAAAACATCCCGCGGGAAAATTCGTTGGTTCGTCGATTTATCAACATCAGCAATGAAAAGCAAAGAAGAAATGAATATTTGGTTTCTTACAGTGTACGTAGATATAAAAATGATGGAAATATTGATGTGAAAAACAAGTTGATCATTATTTTCTCATAATTTTTTCTACATCGATTTATCGAAAAAGATTTTTAAACCTGCGTAGATAATAGAGCGAATTGCGAGCGAGGGTTTTTTTTTTAAACGAAATAATATTAACCCTATAGACGTTGACGATTCCTCAAGGGTGTGAAAGATTTTTGTTCGACCAGGAAATGGTGAGTTTTGGTGAGCTCGCGAAATAGTATAACGGAATTAAAGAGAGAGAAAGAGAGGTGGTTGAATAAAATTTCTCATGAGGCATGGAAAAATGTTGGTCTCGTAGACGGCACGCCTGAAACGCGATATCCCACTGTTATACTCGGTGCATATCGCGACTACCAAGCGACCGTCCACTCGACGGAAATTTAATATCTCCTTAAAGACCTCTTTTCCTCGGACTCTTCCTCTTTGTCGTGAATCTCATTGCTTCGCTGGAGATTTTTTTTACTTCTTTCTTTTTTTATCAACATTTTTTTCCTCCGGATCCAACATTCGGTCGTCGAGAGCCTCGCGCCACCCACGCGTGTAACCTGCGAACGCGGCATGCGCGTAGAGTATATAATGTACTTAATTACAGAAAAGTCCCGAGCGCCGGACCAGTTCTCACATCTCTCATCCGGAAATTCGCATTCAACGAATTCCACGAGTCTGCATCATCCTACTTCCAGAATGAATACATATATTTGGGTTTCTTGGGGTTTTCTCAAGGATATGTAAGTTAAGCCATTTTCTTATTTAAATTTTTCACATATCTTCCGCTGATTTATAAATCTTTTCCGAGCAAAGCGAAACCTCAATTTCCATTCCAATTTTTCACCAGTGTGTTTAATATTTGGAGCAGCATAAAAAATATTTTTTTCGGTGGAAATAACAATTCGTTTTACGGTTGCAAATTTATTTTTATGCATGTACAAAATTCCAATAGAAAATATAAAATAATTGAAAAACACGGAGAGTATTCAGATTGAAAAATGACCGTGCAGTCACAGTAGTGAGGTGATAACCTGCAAATTTTGTAATTATTACTGAGCAAAATACAAATCTTGATGAAAATAAAATAAAATTTTGTGTATTACACAAGAGATTTTATTTTATTTTCATGAAAATTTGCTTTTTGCTTATGGCGATAATCATGAAAATCACAGGTTGTCACCTCATGACTGTGACTGAACGGCAATTTTCAATTTTAATTCTCTCC
>JABSMR010056462.1:0-14342 GCA_018902295.1 Dusona sp. PSUC_FEM 10030013
AAGAAAAGATTTGAGTAATTTTCGACCCCGTTTTAAGGTTTTTGTTCAGGAAAATAAATTGTAAGGGTCTGGGGTTAAATTACGAAAATTGGATAATGCTTTTTTGTGACTGAAAAACTGAAACTACAAGAAAGATATGGACAATTTCACAAGTTGAACAAATCTCCAAATGAAAAACTATTTTTTGTTACGCTCCAACGGTCTAAACATCAATGCTGTAATGTTTTGAGAAAATAATTTCATTTGATGATGAACTGACCTGAAAGTCGAAATTGTCAGCAAAAAGTGGTAAAACAGAAGGGGAGCACAGATAAATGTGAGTATCAATGAAACTGGAGTTAATTTCAATCTGTTCGTGATTCAAGAACCACTCGAGTTCGAGCTTGACTTTTTTGTCATCCTTGCAAAGTTTCTTATGGAACAAAACTTTTTTATTGGTTTTATCAGCGACGAACATGCAGGATTGTTCCTTGAGGTAGGAATTAGAGATGGATCCGAGATCACGAAAGATTAGAGTCATAGCGGCGCCCTTGTCCTTTTCACATTTGGTTCTGTGCAGAGCCATGAGATCTTTGAGATCGGCGTTGGTGAAAGCATCTCCTCTTATGAGAATAAAAGCTCCACGAATCAAGCCTTTGGTGTCGATGTCCCGGAGAGCGTCACCGAGAGATCGGCAACCATCGGAAATTATCAAGGTCACGACAATGTCCTTGTAACGCTTCGAAAGTACGTAATCTTTCAATGATTCAATGTGATTGCTGCAGTAGAGAAACAACTCTTGCACCTGCGACTGTATCAGAGTCTCAACGAGATAATCCAACAGTCGTACGTTCACTACCGGCAACATGATACTTGGACAAACATTGTGTACGGGATTAAGACTCGTAGTAAAATCATCCGCAAGAACAACAGCTTGAAGAGTATCATTCTTGCTCAATTTCGTATCGGCGATAATTTTCTTCGATATTTTCGACATTTTAGCCAATAATGTTACACAATTATGAATTAATAACCACTTTATTCATTCGCGTATTAATTAGTCGGCGACTAACACGCGAAATATGTCACCAAACATACAGATATTTAGGTTAGAATTTCATCAGACATCATTTTTTTAGGTTACGTCGTCGATTATAAAACTCGCGAGAAAAGAGAAAACGAAACAAAATAAATTATCGTACACTCCCGCCCTCTGGATTATCGGACTTTGAATACTCAAAAACGAGTTTTGTATTTTCTAATTGATTTTTCACGAATCGAAACATAATGAATTATTATCAATGAAAATCGAATGTTTTGACATAAATGGTATATTTTATATTTTCACACGAAAATTGATGTTCTTGTTATTATCTTCTCCGTTATCTCACACGACAGGATCCGAACTCCCATGCTCCCCACTTCGTCGACGTCACAGATCGATACTCATAAACCACATGGTATGATGATAACGGAGGTAAAATGGCGGTGAATCTACCTTGTCTCGCTCGTGAGTTATTTATTTTCGATCTATTCTCGTTCCAAAAATGAAAAAAAATGAAATTTAGTTAAAAACGTCAATGAATTATTATATTCTCCTTACATTGTGTTAGAAAATTGAGTTTTCCACAAATAGAACGAAGTAGGAAATAACTTAACCTCACATAAATTAGCAGCCTTCTGTTATTTAGCTTAATTGTAAATTATTGATTTATAAATTGTACTTAGCAAAAGAATGACGAAACGTAGATTTTTATATTTTATTACTCAATTCCACTTCAGTGCGCGGATCCAACGGTCTTTGTATTAAAAATGGACCTCCTGCGTACGAGGACGTCCCGGCATTTTCCAAAGATACCGGCAAATCATGCAAAGCCATGGTTTTCAGTCCGGAAGGACGTTACTTTTCATGGATATCGGGGCCAACCATCAAAATTGCTCTCTGCAATACTTGGCAAATTGTTGCTGTTATACAGAAGCCAAAAGTTTGCGGAATCCAGTTTTCTCCTAAAGGAACTTACCTGATGACCTGGGAGCCCTTTATCAGTACGCAAGAATGATTTTTCCAACTTCCGTCCCGTGTGGACCAATTCCGAAAGATCCGGTTCATTAAAAACTTTTAACACAACATTTAACTTTGCAGTATCGAAAGAAAATCCCCAGGGAAGTCCTCAGCTGTGTATATGGAAAGCAGAGAATGGAGAACTTGTAAAAAGTTTTATCCAGAAAAGACAGAGCGATTGGTAATTTGGAAAATCAATATCATCTCATTTTTGTTCATAATTGTCTTTGGTTCTGGATTGCGGACCGAAATAGATAACAAAATGACTTTCCGTTTCATTGAATAATTCAAACTTTTACTTTTCGTTTTTTTGCAGGGAACCACAATGGACGAATGATGAAAAGCTGTGCGGAATGTTGATCAACAGTGATATATTATTTTATGAGAATGCTGATTTTGAGAGATACGTTCAGAAAATGAGTGTTACTAAATTTGGAAAATTCAGGATATCACCCGGCAATACGCCTTATCATATTTTGTGCTATATACCCGGTAATTTCATTTAAACCTCTTTCCACTACTCTAATCTCATTTTTAGACAGACTACGAACGGACGTAGTTTCTGTTTTATTTAATTTTACATATTTTTTTTTTTTTCATCAAAGGCAAGCCTGGGCAACCTTCTTTCGGAAAATTGTTCCAATATCCTAAGATCGAAATCTCTCAGGCTGTAGCGAGTAAAAGTTTTTTCCAGGTATGACGAAACAATCCAATTTAATTGCATAAATCATTTGTCTTGCTATAAATATGACTAAAAGTAAAAACTTTCAGGCGGATAGCGTAGACATTTTGTGGAACGATTGTGGTACTAGCGCTCTTGTGATGACCACGATGGAAGTGGACAAAACTGGTGCTTCCTATTATGGCAAGCAAGGCTTGCATTTTCTCAGCATAAAAGGCGACACTGCTATGGTTACTTTGAGTAAGAAATCGAAATTCGATAACAAACAACTGTCATTATGATCATTGTTTTTTCATATCATTTTGTACCCTTATAAAGATATCGCACGATAAAATAACTGGAGCAAAAATAACATACAAAATATTGCAATCATAAATGATAATACGAAGTTGAACAAATTTTACTTTTATTCTACGATAATTTGTCTCTTTAAATTATTAGGCGAAGAAGGGCCTATTCACGCTCTCCAGTGGTCACCAAAGGGCAATGGATTTTGTGTCGTTTACGGTTTTATGCCTTCGAAAACGACGCTTTTTAATCTCAAGTGCGAACCCGTCTTCGAATTTGGAAAAAAGCATCGGAACAGCATTTATTACAATCCATCTGGCAACAATATCCTTTTTGAATATCTTTGTTTTTTTACATATACATTCACTTTACAATTTCATATGAATTTCAATATTTTGAAGATTTACTATTATTTATATTTTTGTACAAAAATGAAATGAGTTTTACCTTAACTGCGATGCACTTTGCCTATTGGGAGGTTTTGGAAATTTATCCGGTGACATTGAACTTTGGGATATGGCAAAGAAAAAAATAATAGCGAGTCAAAGTGCCTCGGACACTACGTTACTTCATTGGTCACCCGATGGCGAACACTTTATGACCGCGACTACTGCCCCACGGTTACGAATAGCTAATGGGTAAGTAAATTGAAAAATTCACTCTAAAATCAAATAACCAGGTGTCTATTCAACACCAATCATTTTATTTCAGATACAAAATTTGGCACTACAGTGGCACTTTGTTACACGAAAACCTGTGGGAAAAGACAGCCGAACTTTGGGAAGTTTTGTGGCAGAAATTTCCGAAAAACACTTTCGTTGAAAAACCAATAAGTTATGTAGCCGTAGAAGGAATTGCTCCAAGTCAACCTCAAGGTTAAACACTCGATTCCTTACGTCGTAAATTTAACCCTTCGCCACAATGAAAACTATATAAATCACATAGTATTTTATTTAATATTTTAAAAGGTGAAATAATTTGTACCTTTTTTTTTGCATCGTTTCTATAAAAATATCATAAAATATCATATCGATTTTCGTTAACGCGTTGAAAAGTGCCAAGACATAGATTACTTTTATTAAATTTTTTCATTTTAATATTAATAAATATTTCTGTACCTCCCAAATCCGGTTGTAAATCATAAGCTAATCTTTTATATCAATGTATGATTGTTTATTGTATGTCTGTAAAAGATTCAGTGAAATCAGTTCAAATATTTTAGACCCAAGTAGCCAAACATACGGACAAACTTTTTTGTAGAAAAGAAGAAAAAATGATAGAAATATATTTTTCATAGCAGAAAAAAATCGTTAGGTGAAGGGTTAAAGTACTGAAGTCGAATAGATGAAACGAATATCGTTTTCATTGATTGTTTATTGAGAAATTTGTTATTCTTCATGCAGCATCGAAACAAGTTTATCGACCACCATCCGCGAACGCTCACAAGATGATATTCGATCTTCACGACTTGAGCGATTTGCCTCCAAAAAAAGCAGGTTATTATCGTGGCTCTTAAAATATTCAAAACTTCAATCAAGCGGGGGTTGTCTTAAATAACAATTTCACTGAATTTCCTTTCCAGGTGGAACTCCATCCAAGTCTGCGATAAAAGCGAAGAAAAAACGCGAGGCTAAAAAGGCGAAGAAAGAACTTGAGTCTGTAACAGAACCAAGTAACAAGGCTGCAACCAATGGCCAAGAAAAGCCTAAGAATCAACCTGCTACAGTTGATCCTGACCTGACCGATGATCCAGAAAAAAACAAAATCATCAAAAAACTGAAAAGCGTAAATTTCCGTTTTTTTTTTATAAAGAATTAATTTCATCATCACATATATAAATATTGTAATGAGAACTATTTTTATTTTACAGAAATTGGATCAAATATCAAAGTTAAAGGAAAAATTATCAGCGGGTGAACAGCTCGAGAAAAACCAGATGGACAAAATCAAGACCGAGGATATTTTAACGAAACAACTAAAAAAATTGATATTGTGATCAAGTAAGGGAGATAATTCACACGATGGACAATAAAAATAGCGACAAAAAACATACTCGACGCGTAAATCACGAGACAAATGAAAAAAAAACGATGAAGCATTTACAAAGACTATCCCGACGAACAAATAAAAATACATCGAGACACGCATAATTATGATTGACGAATTCTTGTGATTCGAAAAGCGTATTTCATTAGAAATTGGAATTTTTATAGCGAGTTATATCAAGGCAAAAAAATGCCAATCGTAAGGCGAAAAACACCATTTTTTGTCTTGATTACGAATCACGTTATTGTTTTTAGCACTAGGATTCGATGACGGCATAAATATATGAAAATAATATTATATTTTCGAATGAAAAGGAAAGGAATGTAATTAATTATAAGTACAAAAAAAAAAAAAGAAACTACTACACTGCCGTAGTCTTTTATGCGGTAAAAGAACAAATCGAACATTTACGTGTAGCTTGTGTACGATTTTGTGTGTTGGCAAGCGCGTACTCTTATTTCGGAAATTCTTTCGGAATGAGCCTCTTTTTTTAATTATTATCAAATGAAGTACGGTAATTCATATATGGAATGGAAAAATGTGTTGACTAATTTTTTCTACCCTCTTTTTTTGCCATTTTGTAGTTTTGTTTTAGTGGAATTTTTGTTTATTTGTGAGAAAGCCGCAATTAAATATATAAAAAAAATATCTGACGGACTTATTAGACTCTGTTTCATCCAAGATTCAATCAAAATCAAGGGGAGCAGAACCTCGGGTCTTTCGGAAACTTGTGGCAATTTTTCTTCCTCATTTGTAACGAACCGGAGGTGACGCTGTGAGTCCCGAACTGGGGCTCGGAGTCCCAAATAGGGACTTTCTTGAGATTTCACCTCTGAAAAAGTCCCTATTTGGGACCATCGTCACGTCCGGTTCACACCGAGTGAGAGAAAAAACTCCCAGGTGGGCTCAATTTGGGTCTCACTTGACCACTCAGTCTCGAGTCCCAATTAGGACTTTTTTGGGACTCGCCGATTCGTTAGGGTGGTTGGCATGGTATTACCAGATTATTATAGTGATCATCAAGCACGGTGGTCATAATGGGAGGAGTCTCTTTTCGGTATAACCAGAGCGTTATTTCGCATATGGATTACTGATCTCAATCATGCCAAATATGATGCGGCCGACGTGGACGAAAATACCGTCAATATTAACGAATTTTCCTTTGAAAAGGCGAGACATCCGGCAATAAAAGCTCATCCTGTAGAATACCAGAAAACCCCTAAAGAAGCGGAGCTCCTACGTGTAATGCACTGAGGACTGAACACTTAATTAATAATTACGTCTAGATTATTATTTTCCAGACTTTACAAATTACTTGCCAAGACATTTTGTCATCACGTTAAACTATATATTTGAACGAGCACAAACGCCGCGCAAATATGTCAAAATGGCGGAATTGAAACGCAATACAAATACCGTTCAATGAGCTTGCTCCGTAACGATGATCAATTAATAATTAATATATATAATATTTCATTTGTTAATATATCCTAATAATTATTATAGCGATAACAATTGACGATCACGCAATTGGCTTAACGAATAGAATTGTAGTATTATTTGCATTTGTAACGCTGCATGATAGCGACCCCTGAGGGCATCCATAAGGTGCGTTTACGGAGTCGCTATTGGCGCTACAAACGCAAACTTTACCATTGGATAGTATTACTATAGCTTGCATTTTTAGCGCAAATAGCGACTCCGCAAACGCAGCCATAGTCTCCCTGTCCAATACGGTCGCATCAAGAAAACCACCCATGCGATAATTCCAACCATTCTAACCTCACTTTTTTACGATCATAAACCATCAACCGAACGTGCGCTCTGAAAATATTTGCGAACTGTTTTTCGCCGTTTCTTAAATGTCTTGTCTTATAATTTATTGTTGGATACACAAAAGCGTGATTGTTTAGACAAAGGTGTTTGGCTCGACTGTGATCAACGCTACATTCCCTACAACGATTCGGATTGCAATTGTTCTTCCTTAAGACGTCTGATCCGTAAGAACAACAATACGTAAATCGGCTCTCGTTATTTATTTAGACTTAAACTTTATTGTGCGGCTAAAAAATTGAGGGAAAAAAATTATTGTTCAAACTTTTACTGATTTCTGAATTCGAATTAATTCGTTCAAAATCGTAACGATACATCGTCTGCAAACGTGAAAGAAACGTCGCGTTTGACGACATATTTTTCCCGGGTTTTCCCTTTTCTCGTGTTTTAACATTCCGTTGTTTTTTCAACAATTTAAAAGTTTGTAGTATTCTTTGTTAGTGCACATCCTGCTAAGGTCTTTTCCTTATTTCATACAAAAAAATTTTAATATATATTTTGCTCTATACAGTTGTTATTGTTGACGTTGCTAATCGACCGGTAAATCAATTACAATTTTACTCCTGGTGAGCGTCGGACTGCTTTTTAAATAAGAAAACAAAGCACAAGACGACAGAATGGCCGAGCAAACGGACTCTGAGGGAAATGCTTATGTCTTTGTAAGTACAAAATTTATGAATATATATTTTATTGTAATAATGAAGCAAAGTATTTGACAAGAAATCTTTAATATATGGATACAAATTATTTGTGACATATGCCAAATAATATACTCATAATTCTTACTCAAGAATTATACCTGGAGAAGTTTGAATCAAAGTGAACATAGGAGAAAAAATTTTGCGAAATTTTTGGAGTAATTCAATGATAATTTTATGCCGTTGAAATTTTTCTAAAACGGTCAGTTTTCGAACAAAAAGTTCTCATTCTCAATGTAAAATTCATTCATTTTTTCTCTAAAAGGAAAAACTGAGAGCCATAAAAAAAAACTCATGGTGCAACGTAGACAATCAAGAGCCGCGGCAGCGGCTCGTCGTCAAGTACTAAAAACAGATGGCTGCGAGTTTGAGCCTTGCCGCACTTTTAGATACTTGAATATTTCTGATTATTGTATATTTTCAAAACGCTCTCACGGAATTGTATATACAAGAACTAGACAAAATTTTGAGCAAATCCGTGGAGAAACGTTTACTCGACGTAGTAGCATTGAGTAGTGTCTCTGGTATTAGTTTGAAAAATGTAGTTCCAAGAGAATTGCAGTCTACAGACAGCTATATTACCCCAAAGTGGAGGTCTAGCCATACCTGAATGTTTTGAAAAATATAAACATCGATAAATCGATGATATACTGCTCTTAATAATGTAGAATGAGTGAATTGTTAATAATTTATTAATTGCTTTTTACTTAGTGCTATTTTGGTTGATTAGAGAATTTAAACTTGAATTTTCGTATTATTTTGCAATGGTTACAGAATGAAGAAGATTTGCCTTACGAGGAAGAGATATTAAGAAATCCTTACTCTGTGAAACACTGGCAACGTTACATAGATCATTTGAAAACAACAAAAAGTGCAAATTTGAATGTCGTATTCGAGCGCTCTCTCAAAGAATTACCAGGAAGGTGAGTAATAACAAAATTGTTAAATTTTCGAATTGTTGAAATTATATTGTTTGGAGTAGCGAAAATTGTGAACTCTTGCACGCAATAACAATTGATTTGATTAAAACTTTGTACCTCACAGTTACAAACTCTGGCACAATTATTTGCGCGAAAGAGTAAAACAATTGAAAGGGCGTTGCATATCGGATCCCCTGTATGAGGACGTTAACAACGCTTTTGAAAGAGCGCTGATATTTATGCACAAAATGCCAAGAATTTGGATGGACTATTGCAAATTGATGACCCAGCAATGCTACATCACCCGTACCAGGCAAATTTTCGATCGATCTCTTAGAGCTCTGCCAATAACGCAACATCAACGTATCTGGCCCTTGTACATTGACTTTCTCAAAAAACATCCCGTTCATGAAACAGCTGTACGAGTTTTTCGACGCTACCTCAAGGTACTATTGTTTTTCTTTTCATATATAGAAATATACAAATTATGTTGATAAATTCGATTTAAATGAACTGATTCAATGCTAAGATATTCATAAATCATCCAAATTTAACTCACATTCCACGAAAGAAATAACAAGAATTGAAAATAAAATTATATTGATAAAAAAATGGAATAAACAACATGATGATTTAAAATATAGATTGGATACAAAATTTACTCAAAAATTACTGAAAATCGAAATAGTTCGAAGCATTTCGACCAATAATTTATAGACACAATAAAAAAAAACTTATCTTTTTCGTTAATGAATTTGTTCCATTTAATTTCAAATTGGTCCGCGGATTGATCGAAATGTGGGGAAAAAATGTAAGATAGCTTTAATGAATGTGATGATGAATTTTTTGTTTCTTCGTTCAGTTGGCCCCCGAGGACACCGAAGAATACATAGAATATTTAATATCAATCGGAAGATTGGACGAGGCAGCGGTGAAACTAGCTCAAATAGTAAACCAAGACGATTTCATTTCGAAACATGGAAAATCAAATCATCAACTGTGGAACGAGTTGTGCGATTTGATATCGAAAAATCCGTCGCGCATCAAGTCTCTGAACGTTGATGCCATTATCAGAGGAGGTTTAAGACGATACACCGATCAATTAGGACCGCTGTGGAATTCGCTCGCGGATTATTACGTTCGTAGCGGTTTGTTCGAAAGAGCCCGGGACATATACGAAGAAGCGATACAGACTGTTACAACTGTGAGAGATTTTACTCAAGTCTTTGACGCCTATGCACAATTCGAGGAACTCAGTCTCAGTAAACGCATGGAAGAAGCCGCAAAAAATATGAATTCAGACGAAGAAGGTGAATATTGAAAATCTTTCATTCACTTTTCATCTTGCTTTATTTCCTCCAAGGCTTGTAAACACGTATGGACGGCAAAATTAGTCATTTGCAAGGATTCCTGTTATACCAAAAATGAGTTTTAAATGAAAAAACATTACGCTCATTTAAAAATTACGTCAAAGAAAAAAATTTACATCGATTGATTGTTTCTTGGTCCGTAAGACGCTTTATCTTAGAAAAAAAAAGAAAATGTATTTTCTTATAGTTTTTTATTTTTTAAGCCCAGATGAACATTTGTTCTCGTCCTTATACGAGATCATCGATTCATGGATCATTTTCATAGACTATATAAAAATGGTAACACTTTTGAATAGAAATATTTTTGAAAAATTGATTTGCCTGACGCTCATAAGTGTACATCAGCTCCTAATAGAAATTCATGAAATTTTGTGGCTACTTGTTACATTTAAAAATTCATTAATTAAATTCCTGGGAAAAAAACATTTAAATAAAACTAAGTTCCCAAATCCTTTTTTCATATCATATGAAATTTGTTTAATCAAAATCATCTGGCAGAGTTAATGGGAAAAAATTGTTTGAATTTTGATATAAATTTCCTGCGAATCTGATGACTAAATTTGCATACTTTACCAATAACGCTATTCCAATAACTTTGTTCTCAGACGAGATAGAATTAGAACTACGACTAGCAAGATTTGAACATCTGATGGAGAGACGATTACTGTTGTTGAATTCCGTTTTACTCCGGCAAAATCCGCACAATGTCCAAGAGTGGCATAAACGAGTGATGCTTTACGAAGGTCAACTACACGAGGTACGAATTGGCTTTTTCCACTTCCATCATCAATTAGCGTATCGATTTTTTTCTGGCTATTAACTACAGTGCATTTTTTCCCCTTACAATTTCTTAACAAAAATTCTGACCAATTGAAATATTCCGCAGATTATCAACACGTACACGGAGGCAGTTCAAACGGTGGAGCCTCAGCTCGCAGTCGGCAAGCTCCACACACTGTGGGTAGCTTTTGCCAAATTTTACGAAGAAAATAAGCAAGTTGCCGACGCTCGAGTCGTCTTCGAAAAAGCAACGCACGTTCCATACACGAAAGTTGATGATCTAGCATCCGTGTGGTGCGAGTGGGCGGAACTGGAAATCAGACACGGGTAAAAATAAAAAAATAAAATCACTAAAATTTACATTAATTATAAAAACATATCGCACCAGATTTTCATGAATTTTTCATATTTCAGAAACTGTAAAGAAGCTCTGAAACTCATGCATCGAGCGACTGCAATGCCATCACGAAAAGTAGCGTATCACGACGAAACCGAGACTGTTCAAATGCGACTGTACAAATCGCTGAAAGTATGGTCAATGTACGCTGATTTGGAGGAAAGTTTCGGTACATTCAAAACGTGCAAAGCAGTCTACGACAAAATAATTGATTTAAAAATCGCGACTCCCCAAATTATTATTAATTATGGGCTTTTCCTCGAAGAGAACAATTACTTTGAGGAAGCATTTAGAGTAAGAACAACATTTCTTCGGTTCATTTTTTTGTCTATCAGTATTCAATTATCCAATGCAATTGACTCTTTTTTATTATTTGTTCCAGGCATATGAAAAAGGAATCGCGCTGTTCAAGTGGCCGAACGTCTACGACATTTGGAACACGTACCTCACGAAATTTCTTCACAGATACGGCGGCACAAAATTGGAAAGAACTCGAGATTTGTTCGAGCAATGTCTCGAACAGTGTCCCAGCAAATATGCAAAAGGTAATCCACTAAAAAAATGCGTACTTCTTATAATCAATTAATTAAAAACATCGAGTTTAGAAATTGTTTTCTTTTCCTTTACAGCCTTATATCTATTGTATGCAAAATTGGAAGAGGATCACGGACTTGCGAGACACGCGATGTCGGTTTACGAGCGAGCTACCAGTGCCGTTCTCGACGAAGAAAAATTCGAGGTATAAAATTTACATCGCTTGGTATTCTTTATGAAAAAATTAGCCTGAAATTCATTGGGAAAAACTTGTTAAAATGAAATTTTTCATATTTTTTTTTTTCAGATGTTCAACATTTATATTAAGAAAGCAGCTGATATTTACGGTGTCCCGAAAACACGAGAAATATATGAGAAAGCGATCGAAGTTCTCAACGAGGAAAATACTCGAGAGATGTGTCTTCGATTTGCTGAAATGGAAACGAAACTTGGCGAAGTCGATCGTGCGAGAACGATTTACGCTCATTGCAGTCAGATCTGCGATCCAAGGGTAAGATTTGTTAACTTCAAGTATTTCGTTGTATGTTATCTTGTTGCTTGTTGTTGTTGTTTTATACTTTATTTTTTAATTTAATTTTGATCTGAATATTTTACTTTGGATCGTCGACTCATGGTAATGGAAAAAAAAATTCCATAATTTCGTAGAACGAACAATGCAGATTAAATAAAAATATTTTTAGGTCACTTCAAATTTTTGGCAAGTTTGGAAAGAATTCGAGGTCCGTCACGGTAACGAGGACACGATGAGAGAAATGCTGAGAATCAAACGCAGTGTACAAGCAATGTACAACACACAAGTTAATATGATGAGCGCTCAAATGCTCAATAGTGCAGCGATCCAAGCTTCCGGTCAAACGGTCGATGCGATGCGATTGTTGGACAGCAAAGTTGCAACTCCTGCAGGTAAAATGTTTTTCTCAATTTCTGGTCTTAATCTCTTAATTTTCTGATTTACAAAATACAGGATTTTTATTTTTTCTTGTGGATTCAGTAGTAATGAATTTTTTCTAATATGAATATTGTTTCTTACGTTTTTTAACCTCTTGACTGGTCGGCCCGCCATATGGCGGGCAGATAACATGGTTTCCAAATACCGTCCCCAGTGAAGGGGTTCACTGGTTTGGAACATTCCTCTAACACGTATTTTGATTTGACACTCAGTTTGACATTCAATGAACAGTGTTTTTTTAACGGAAATTGCAAATCTTACTGTGAATAGACAAAGCGTTTCGGTTTTTTTTTTTAAACAAATTTTGAACAGTTTTCATCCAAGCATTTCGTTAGCATATGAGTTTATGAATCTAAAGTAGTGTAATGTTACGTAACAACTGGGGATGGCAGGAAATGTGATTTTCAGTTTTCCGACCAAGGTCACCTGGATTATGTGAAAAAATGTATTGATTTGAAACAAAAAAAGTACCAAGTTATGTTCGTGTGAGAAAAATCATGTTGATCGCTTGTTACTGTTCATTATTGAAAATATTTTTGACCATTGTTAATCAAACGGTAATTACGGGTTAATTATTTTAGATGGAGGCGTTCAAGCAGCTCCGAAAGATACTATCAAATTTGTACGCGGTGTTACGGAAGGCAGCGGAGCTACAGAAGCGCACGTTGTTAATCCCGACGAAATGAATATCGATATGGATGATGACAACGACGATTCGGACGACGATAACGAAGCCGAAGCTGAAGAAGGTAATTGCAAAAAGAATATAATACGTTTTTACATCATTTTCATTTTTTATGTTTAATGTTTTTATAAATAATTTTTTATTATTTTCCTTTGTGAAAATACCTTTTCAACTTATGGTGCTTTTCTTTTTCAGATATTCCCATCGAACAGCAGACAATCCCGTTGCAAGTTTTTGGAAGCTTGAAAATCAACGGCGCAGATGCCGAAGCAGATTGAAAAAACAAATCATAGATTATTTATTGATTAAATGTGAGATAGAAAAATAAAGAATGATTTTTACACCAGCAGGAAGCTTATTACTAAGAGATTCACGAGAATTAACGAAATAAATTCTACGTTAACTCAAGCAGGTTTGGTAGTGTTGATGAAAGTTATAAAAAAAAACATCTAATTAATTTTCATTCGATCGATTAAAAACGTACCCCGAATAATTACGACAAAAAATGAAATAACTCAAAACATGAGTAGTGTTTTCTAAAGTAGAAAGTCGAAAGTAGAATTTGAAGATCAAAAGTGGCTAAAAACCTGTTTACGTTTCAAGCGTTGAAGGCGAGTGAAAAATCGAAAACTGATTTATCATCAATATTTTTTATCTTTTTGAAAAGATCCATATGCCCAATTGGAACATTGTTATTTGGACAAACATTTAGTTATTTATATAAATAAACAAATTATATTTTGAAATGAAAGAATATTAATTTGCTTTATTGATATAATGTTTCTAAAATTAAAAATCCTCGTTTCTACGCGCTCTGCAGGCATTGGTCGATCGATATTTATATTTATCCAATCAGATGCATAATTTATTCGATTGCGGGCCAATGACTACATCGGATTTCCAAGGTTTTTACAAATAAGTTGAAAGATGGCGCGGCGATCCATCGTCCAACTTCCGGTCGTTTAGTATTCCGATAAATTCGGCAAGCCAGCAACTTTCGTGTGACCAACGCCATTTCGTCTCATCCTCCTCATTCGCTCTGGAAATTTGTGTCGCGTCGCTCGATAACGTGCGACACTTTTTTGTTTTAGTTTCATT
>JABSMR010056573.1:0-14337 GCA_018902295.1 Dusona sp. PSUC_FEM 10030013
ATTTTTTTATTCAGACTTCTGTTATTTTGCAAAAATGCATTAACAAGAATTCTATATGAAAAAGACCAGTTTTCTTTATCAATTTGAAGAAAACAAATGTTTCATTTTCCAGTCAAAACAAACAGTCAGAATCGTGGTTACCGCGAATGGCACTTGGTAAAAAAACTGTTTTACAAAAAGGACTCATCCCATTCTTTCTTTTCAATGAAACTTTTCACTTTCGCCAACAACAATGGGCCTTTTTAAATAAACAAACAGTTGTTCGGATACAAATTGTTTTTTAGTATAAAAAAAAATCATTCAAATTAACCCTATTTTTGGCAATTTCTAGTTTTGTAAGTCTTTAATAAGACAAAAGTTTGTTTATAGGGAAATAAATGTATCCAAATATCACGAAAAATAAATGATTTTGAAAAAATACCAGTTTTTCAAATTTAGGCTCGAACTTTGTCTTTCGGGGTTTGCAAGACCCCAAGAGGCTGTTCGGGGTCGATGCTCGAAATACGGTGAAAGATTAATAAAACGGAGTTATTAAAGGTAAAGGGAGTACGGCAGTTAATTTGTTTGCCCAGTCATTGTTGCTGGAGAGATGAAATCTCGAGTGAGGTTAAGAGCAGCATGAGTTGCAAATCATCGCGTCTGAGCGTCCAGTTCCGAACGTTCGGAAGGCTCGTTTCCGGAGAAACGTTTTTTTTATACATATTCGTGACACTTTCATCGACCGACAATATTTTTGAAAAATTACCTGCTGACGTGATATTCATCTTCATTTGCTCGAACTTTTCGGTACGTTGCACTTTTCTTCGACGAGCAATGAAACAAGTTTATCGTTTACAGACGATACTCGGTGAGACGAGACCGCAACGGTATACCAAAACTGTACTCCGTGTACACAGTTGGGAGTTCCGAACGTCATCGTCTACGCAGCCGGTAGCGCCATCTCTCGCCTCTTCGGGATTTTACACTGTCGACAACGGACACGTTGGCGCAACTGATAACTATTGCCATCTGCCGTTAATGTTTCGTTATTCTACTTTCTTGGGAATCGTTCGGGCAAGATTAGGAAAATATTTTTACGGTTTAGGAAACAATCATTTTTGTTTATAATTAATGAAAATTCATTGATTGTCCGGCCAGCAGAAAAAATTCAAAACATCCTATTTTTCTCTTATTTACACCAATCGCCAGTCGTATTTTTTTACGATAATTCTTTGCCCCAATTGGATGACTCCAATAATTTGTAACAATACAACTTGTTTGTTTATTATAAATAAATTAGATTTTGATAAACTGTGAAACAGTTTGCTTAAATTTTATTCGATTCCAAGCGGTTATAGCAACAAATCATTTGAATATATTAAACTTTGTTTGCTAACCATCCGGAGCCTCTACCTTATCAAACTTCGGTAACTCCCGCCTCTGCCGCAGGAGTCACGCGGTCTTGTATTATTACTAATATATAACTGTTGTGTACAGAGAGTGCGCAAAACGGTTGTTGCAGTCGTTGTCCAAATCGTTGCCATCGGTAGGTGCAGAACGGTCTACACGAGATTACGTCGTTACCATCCCCCTCCCATTGCACCCTACAATTGCATCAATTGCATCGATCGATAGAATGGATATTTAATAATTATTCCCTCGTTTCATCGGTTGAAAATAAAATGGTTAATTGTCAATTATCGCAACGATGAAATAAATTCATAACGATTACGTTCTTGAGTCGATGATACATTGATTTGTATGAACACGACGCTCTATCACAATTTTAAAAATAAAATGTTCTCCTTAGGAATAAATACACTTTGCCTGCTTGCATGTCCCCACATTCGAGTATACGTGATTTTCACCGAGAACTTTATTGTTAAATTTACTTGAAACTTGAAAATTTACGATTTTATGTTCGTTGGAAAATAAAAAAATTCATCAGATTGAATGGAATTGACAAATTTTTCGAATCGCTCGATTAAAATTTGAACTAAAACAAGATCATTTTTTTTTGGCAGTTCGCCCGATGAGGCATTTGGGCTCCTGCTCTCTCGGAAGTTTGATTTCCCTCGTCTCACTACTCCGAATATCTCGCTCGAAAAAATATGAATAATGACGAATTTTTCTGTTGACAATGATCGATGGTATGGCGATGCCAGAATAACTAATGTTTCCAGCATCTCAGAGTGCAGGATTAGGGAGAAAGAAAATTTCAGTGCAAACAAGAGTTTGCGCGAAATTTTAGCAAAATAAAAAAAAAAAAAAAAAGTTCTTTTTTTTTTAAAAAAGTCGTTACAATTTGGGTTCAATGTAATGGAGGAAATAATCAATTCATAGACTCGAGAGTATTTGGAGAGTATTAGTATTTTAATCGACATGTAAAATCCATTTTTGGAAGGCAAAAGGTTGAGAGGGTATCGTTCGATCGTTAGAAAGATCGAATCGCAGGGGTGGTTTTTATTGCACGTATGACGAGTCTTAAACTACAAAAGTGTCTTTCGATCGGACGGCATCGATTTAAAAATACATTATCGGATAATTTTTTCATAAACTGTTGCTATTATTCTATCGCGTCAATTCGTTGAGACGTTTTGTTTGCTGTTGCTGTCACCACTTTTCGTAATTTCATAAAATTTTAATATATTTACAGAGAATACTTTCTACTGGCCTTGATCCCATTCTCACGTATTTCTCATCCTCATATATCCGCTCTTTTCTCTCTCTCTCTCTCTCTCTCTCTCACACACATACACACACACACAATATACAAATATTATTTACAATAAAAATTACGCCAATAATACCGATAGCCATGCAATTATCACAAACACCGCGCACATGGTGTCAATAAAAATACTGGCCTCCGGATTGACTCTGATCGTCTCGTTGTCACAATGTTAGAGTATTTTTCCACATCAGCACACTACATCGTGCGAAGTTAAGCGTGCGATTTTATTTACAAAAAATAGTATAAATAATTGTCTTCTTTTTTAATCGGCGGTATAATTATTATATTTGTTACTTAAAAACGAAAATCGTAACTCGTAGTTGAGGCAGAATCTCAAATCCCCCTCGAAGGCGTATGAAAAGAAGTGAAGCCGGGTAAAGAGGCGGGCGCCTTGAATCTGGTCGCACAGTGGTATTAATCGAGGTTAACACGTTTCCGATATCGTTCGCTCGTCCTAAGAGCGAACCTGTGTTCGACCCAGACAAGTTTGTCTACATCCGGGGCAAGGGGGCACCAGAGCACGGAGAGTTAGCCGTAAAGATATTGTCCGTAGGTTTGTTCGAAGGGAGACTTTGACGGAGTGGTCCCTGGATCGTAAATGGCGCCCGGAAATTCTCGTAAAGATCGAGAATGAAGAGATCGCGATTCGTAATTTCTTATGTAAATGAAGAATCGGTTGATTTTCATGGTTTCGAAGTTGATCGGCTTCGATTGCGGAGTCGATCATGGACAAAATCAGCGAAGCTCGATCTCGAGGTGTGGCGGCGCAATGCTCGATTAAGGTGTAGCGGACGAGCGCATTGGCAGGTGTCCAAGTATCGCAAGATTAAGAGCCTCGCGAGGAGGCGCTTTCGCGCCCGTAGGATAATTTTTGCAACACGTGTCCGAGGTTCGGCAAACACGTACGTAACACGCGTCGCACTGTAACAACGCGCCGCGCTTCTCGCCGCGTACATACGTATTCGCGCAAATACGCACGACCGTTGTCCGTTCGTGCCGTTCGGTTGGCGACGCCAATCTCGGCAAGCAGGGGCGGGTTGTCTCGATGGATTTTCACTCGACTACGATCTCGTGGTAAGGTCTATGGGTCTCCTTTTAAGCGGTGGACCTTCGTTATCGCTGTGACGTTCGGTCATATCGACGTCCCCCCGATCATCCTCGCTCTCCTCGCTCTCAAGCATCAGTTTTGATCGCATGGAGAGATCCATAGGATTATCCTGGGGAGGAACGGCGTTCAAATCCCGTTCGGGACTGGTCCTGGGAGAATTTTCCCCGGAGAGTGTTTTGCTCGATGCGGAGGATCGTATCGAGGGAGCTTGTTGGCTCTTGAGTATCGCGTCGAGGTAGAAACGTTTGTTGCACGTTTCCATTGGTACCGCGAGGAGCCTGGGTGAGTCGTTTAATCTTTCGGTGCACCCGACGTTTTGATTTCTCGCGTTTCGATTATTGTTGTTGTTCACGTTCCGTTCGTCATCCTCGTCTCCGTCGTCGTCCTCTTCGTTGTTGTTGTTGTTTATGTTGTTGTTGTTGCAAGGCTCGTTAGAGGAATAGGGTGTGGGGTTGATGGTGGGGCCGCCGTTCCTGGTGCCGATAGGGGAGCACGTTCTCGCTAAACCGATTGGATGATGAGCGGAGGGGTGTGGGGGTGGAGCGGCTGCGGTTGCCGCCGCGGCCGCATACAGATACGGGGAAAATATGCTCAGACTCGGAGGTGGAAGGTGAAAGGTTGGAGGTACGAGGGGCATGCCACCCAGGTGAAAACCAAGAGGTAAATTCATCATTTCTTTGCTCAGAGCAGAAAGTTCGCCGTGTTGGGGATGCAAATGTGCCGGATGTAGCGGTCTGAACCCAGGATGGAGACCGTAGGCCGCTCTCCGCTCGGAAACTTCGACCGAACTATCGCTATTGTGCGACTCCGGCGAACTTATACTCGGCGAGGTTGAATTTTTGTAATCCTCCAATCCCAACATAAGGGCTGCCTCTTCTTTGCTTCTCTGTTGTTGACCTGGATGATGGTGATGGTGGCTCATCGACGGACTCGTTCGTTGCCGTTGATGGTGAAGTTGATGATGTAATTGATGATGCTGCTGCGGCTGCAGCCTCTGTCCGTGATGATGATGTTGTTGCTGTTGCTGCTGTTGCTGCTGCTGTTGTTGTTGTTGTTGCTGTTGTTGTTGATGTTGCTGCTGCTGCTGTTGTTGTTGCTGCTGTTGCTGCTGCTCCTGAAGCAGACAATGGATCTTGAACCAATTAGACCTTCTTCCGTAGCGCGAGCCCGATTTCGACATGCCAACTAGGAGACACTTTCGCAATCGACAGGCCTTGCACGCAGTACGGTTTTTCTTGTTGATGACACACTCCCCGCCGTTTTTGCACTCTGATATGCTGCTCAGGTTGTTGTACGATCTCCCGAAGAAAGACTGTAACGAGAATAAACATATAAATACCGTGTGAAAGTCCATTATTCAATTCTATATGTACGAGGACTTTTAATTGATCGGGTAAAAAAAAGAGAAAAAAAACTTAAAAGGAACACGCGCGAAGCGCCGAGGAGAAATATACGCGCGTATATTTCTCGAATCCGATGGATAATGGTCGCCGTAACGGCGGGCGGGGTTCATGTGTGCATGGAGTTACCGTAATCGCGCGGACTCGCGATATCTCATTGTTTCATTCATCGAGAGTGCGAGTGCATTTTGTATGTAGCTGTCGCGCGAAAGAGTATGCGTGAGCGACAGACCCATCCGAGTCCGTATAGTAGCGGCGTGTGAGATAAAAAAGGAAAAAATGAAACAACAAGAAAAAATAACAAAGCACGTGGCAGAGGGGAGAGTCGAGGCGCGTGCGGCCCGGCGAGAGAGCTCGTGGCTAATTGTCGACGCGAAATGACGAAACTCACGGGATGGCGGGAGACCCGCGGTGATTCCAACACACCGAGAGTATAAACGCGAGTCCCCGAGTGCCCTCGCTGGTCCGCGGTTGATACGGTTTCGCGAATAGAGACGAAGAGAGAGCAAGAGGGAGAGAGAGCACGCGAGAGAGAGCGATTAGGCGGGCGGGAGGAAAAGAACAAATTGGCGTGCGAGTGGTATGCCGTAAACAAAAGTAATTGCAGTTTCGTTTTCTCGATTAAGAGGGACACGGTCGCGCGACGACGAGACAATAGGAATGGAAGCGCAATGAGAGAAACACGTTTCTCGCGAATGGGTACGAGCGACTGAGAGAAAGAGAAAGAGAGAGAGAGAGAGCACGCGAGAAACCTCTAAACGTGTCCCTAGCGAATACGCTGTAACGGTAACAATGCACTGCTTGCGTGTGTAGGATAATGCAACATTGAATTATTCTTCGCGTTTGAGGTTTTGAAAAAAAAAAGCTATTGACCCACATGCGAACTCGGAGATTGCCCAAATGGCAAGTGGAAAATTACCGAGAACTCAATTTTTACAAAATTAAAAATAAAACAACTAAATACGAAATTTGGTGACAAACAAAGTTGTCCATTTTTCATAGAATACCTCGTACGTACGAATATTCGATCGATCCGCGTATTACAGACACGTTCCCTCTTTATGGAAAATACAAGAGTGTGACAGAGGTTACTACGGCAGGAGTGCGCATACTCGTCCGAATTTTTATAATCTACTTGGAGCAGGTATACGTGCGTTTCGTATAGGAAAATGTAGGCGATTCGCAATCAGAGAGACGCATCACCGGCGTCGTGTCCACTCGCGTATGCAACCGAGTCAACCTCTCGTGCCTGCATGCCTCATTGTAGCGCCCAAACTTGCATCGCGTTCTTCCATCGGTAGTGCAATCTTTTCAGCGTGGAGATATATATATGCGTTTACTATATAAACGAGGTACGCCCATGTATAGGCAGTTTTCCCTCAAATTAATGATCCTGCAGAGAAAAGGACGACTCTTGATTGGGCAATTTTTATCCCTTGCTAGTTTTTAAGTATAAACGAGATTTTTTCACGTATTTTTGGAATACAGTGGAATAATATTAAGGAGGGAACTAAATTCAAACCGATAGGCCGACTCGTCGTAGAACGCCTCGTGCATATATATTTGCAATAAATACGCATTACAATAGATTTATCGCGTAACGTCTAGCTTCGGTCTGTGACGACGAGTGCACGGGAGTGAAACGACGACAACTACGAAAATGACAACGGGGTCTTCGGGTAGAGGACCGTGGGTATGACACAATCGAGAAAATACGACCATTACGGTATAAGCCGCGATGTGGCGGGGGGTTACGCAAACGAAAAGAGAGCCCCCGCAGCGTGATCGCTTATACAGGTGCATTTCCGTGCGGGGGGAGCCGCGGCCTCATCTCTTTGCACGGGCTTTTTAGATCGAGGCAACAGAGCCTCGCAACACCGCGCGATGGTATGAAAAATAGGTGGCCGAGGCTGCGGCGCCGTATCACCGGTAGATCGACGTGGAAACTCTAGTTGTTTTTTAATCTTTAAAGAGAGGATCGAAAAAACAAGACCGTATGCCCCTTTTTTCTCTCGCTCGGTCTTCTTTCACTCTTCCGGCGGCGCTTCGCACTTGCCCGCCACAATTGTTTCCGCCCTAGTTAACCATTGCGTAACACGCGACATTGTTTCGGTTTCGTTATTTTCGTTTTCAGGCCCATCGTAGCGTGTCACCGTCCCCCCTCGCGCTCTCCTCCACCGCCGCGGCTATATACGTTTCGTACACGCGTTCGCCGCGCGTTTCGGAGTCTCGGATCGTTACAACCTCCCGTTACACTATACTAGGCCCATCTTCTCCCTCTTGTTGCGTGTGCTCTTTTATCGCGCTCCGTGTAAATACTTGCGTACGTATCTATATATACGCGCGCTCGTTACGCTCGACCATCACCTACCTCACGCACCCTCCGCTCATCCCTCTTTCCCCCCGTTATCCTGCTTACCCCTATCGTCGTTTCGACCACCCCACCGCAGCTGCGATTCATGAATCTCTTATTTATTTTTATTTAATCCTTCAAAAAATTGCTCACCTTGCAACCTTCGCAAGTAAACGCTCCAAAATGAAATCCCGCGGCTGGCTCTCCGCAAACTTTGCACTGTTGATTCATCTGCAAAAAAAGAACAATCGGTTAAACGTTTCAACGAGTTTCCTATATAAAATTCAGTAAATTATAAAATATTTATCGAGCAATGCGGGCAGCAACGTTGCGGATATACGAATAGGATAATAATACATGTGATGCATCGAGACCGAGAGTGGGAAATCGCGGAGGAGATCCTCCGAGCGTATATGTTGCGCAATTTGCTCTGTTCGCGCCCGGGAATCGCTCAATCGTGGCAAACTCGCGGAGAGCCCCGCGTGTGTTACGTTCAACGAGTGGAAAACTCATTCTTTTTTTCTTCTTTATCGCTGCTTTGCGCGATTAAGACTCGATTAAATTGTTTACCATTTTTTTTTCTCGCGATTCTATGATCCTCGCATCAATCTTTGTTCTTTATGTGAAAATAATAATTCATTGATGCGGCAAATGATGATGGAGCGAAACGAGGCCGCGAGATCCTCGCCGCTTATACAGCAGCAGGCGCGATGGGTGCGCCTCCTTGACTTTCCATCGATATTATAAATATATATAATATATGTACCATCGATCTTCTCCCACGACGAACATATCCTATGCATATATACCAATGGAATGGAATATGTTTACTCATCGTCAGTTAGCGTGGATCGTGTGTGCATGCTTGCGATAGTCGATCTCGCTCTATCATATACGCGGCTATATGCTGCCACATTTTACATGCGTTTACGCCATTTTAATGTCATATCTCACCACGGACCTTCCACTTATGAAGCTCGCGTAAATAAATCAAAAACAGTTCCTCTAGAGAAACAACTCTCCTCAGGCTCCAAGTAAAGAGCGATGTTTTTTTTTAAATCCTCGCAAAGTCATCGATTGGATTTTTTCTTCGAGGCGTGAGTATTAATATAGCTCACTGATACTTTCGTCATTTTTTTCCAAGAGATTTAAATTTACATCCCATAAAAGAAAAGATACTCGAATTTTCGCGTCAAAATGCGCTGAGCTGTTGGGTGGGGAGAATAGGAGCTTGTGAGATGGCGAATGATACACGTATGTCTATAAATAATCGCATATAGAAAAAAAAACGTTTGTACATATCCGCCATTGGATATTCATTGTACGACTTTCATACATGACGAGCTATCGCTAAATGGGAAAGTAAATTTTAGCTAATGGAAGAGACATCGAATGTTTGATCAACGGTCTCTCTCTCCTGACCTACACCCTACAGTCGTTGACTCTTTTCATTCTCGCGACATATATATATATACATATTTAATGACAATAATGAGGATGTGTGGAGATGCGGTTGCATATACACGCGGGCGTACGACTCCTTTTCTCTGTCATCCTCGATCTCTGCGGAGCTCTTGACGACTGAGATCTCCTCAGTTATTTTCATCTACGGTTCACCGCAAGAGTATATCTCATACTCGACGAGATTCGTGTATTTTTCTCCCAGCGAATGAAACAGAGACAGAGAGAGAGAGAGAGAGAGAGAGAGAGAGAGAGCGAGAGAGAGAGAAGGAGAGGAGAGAAAGGCTACCGTGAGAGAGTTTTATTTCGAAGCCGTATGAAGATTAATAGAACTATAGCTTGTTTAGAGACATTAAACAGACAACTTGCAATCTTCATAATCACCGAATAAAGCATTCAAGACAAATTCGTGATATTCCTCGAACCCTATATGAAATATATACATATAAATATACGGAATTTTACTGATTTTTTTTTCAAGTTAGGCAAGATATATTATGGCGTTTTACGAGTCGAGTCGATTGTACAAAATCGCCTGGAGGTTTGTAAATTTGAGTGCAAATGATCGTCACTGGATGGCGAGAGAAGCTGAAAAGGTACGGCACGTGCATCGCGTGCATCGTCGTTTACGACGTTTCCTCATCAATTTATATTCGTGATAGTCTCCGCGTTCGTATACCGCGAATGATCGAGTCCTAGCCAAGCCCGCAGCTCGTTCGATACCGATGTGCTATATATATAAACATACGCGTATATATACGCGAGGCGCATCAACGCAGGTGCGTTTCCGGTGCGCGATTCGTTGCCGGGGATGGGGATGCCCAGGTGCACTAACCAACGTCACTCGATCACTGTTTCCATACAAACGATAATTGCGCACACATGACCAGCATTACCCTTGTCTCTTAATCCTAATTAAAATCCGATAAGCCACTTACGAAAGAGCGGGTGACCGCACAAATCGCGATCGAGATCACTTCGCTGGCCGATAATCCGCACGAGCGAATTTAGCCGCAAGAAGGCATAACGGCCGTCGGAAATCGGTTTCGAGATTGGTCACCGCCAAGACTTCAGCTTTACTATTTGATCGCAATTATATTTATTGTAACATTTTATTGTGTATATCGAGTTTCGCTGCTACCTGGCTGACGCGTTAATGCTCGCGGTTCGTCACATCGACGTTACAATGTATTCACCAGACATAGATTTGCAAGAGGATCAGAGAAACGAGGTTTTGTGTAAATTCGAAAATCAACGAGAATCGCGCCCTCCTTTCTCGAAGCGAGACTTGACCTTCCGCGGGACGATTGAGAAAGGAAAATAAAAATAAAGTAAAAAGGTATATGAGGTATTCATAGACGTCAACGACGTTTTTTTAATTAGCAGCACACACTTTTATTGCGCTTCTGCACGAATAAGTTGCGCGACCAGGACAGAAAGAAACGTTATATATTCGTTAAAAATAACGTTCAACACACTCGTTGTGTTTTTTTGTATACTCATTTTTTCGCTTCAATAAAAAAAAAATAAAAGAAAAAATAGTGTCCCGGTTTATTGAAGCTAAAAGTAGACTCCGTATCTTTGTGAAAGTACCTACGCTAATTGGGGAATTGAACTTTACTACTGCGTCTTTACTAAGATTTTTCGTTGCCGAGCTTAATTTTTCGTATCTCTACTGCGCCTACACCGTGTGTCGGAGGCGCACTAAAAAAATATTCCGTTTTTTCCGACGTATTTTTTTTTTTTGGTGCATCGTCCTAACCGTAATTCGTTTTTATGGGCGAGAGCGGTAAGTACGTTCTTTTGATCCGGATTTGCAGTAAAATATATATTCGGAAAAACGGGACCGAGGCTTTCGTCTTACGCAGGTCACTTTTTTTCCTTTTTCAACACTCCTATTTTCGGGGCTACGAGCCGGGGGAGGAAATTGTAATAAAAAAAAAGTTGTCACTTTATTGTGTCCCAAGTTGTCGCAGGAAAAAATGTACACACTTTTTTTTCTACTTTATTATTTATATTTCTGTGGCAATCTGTAATTCGGAGAAATCGTCGATACTATCATGTCATAGAATATCAAAGACGAGAAAAAAATAGAAAACACGTACAACAGCCCGATGATGCATCAACGCTATTGTGCACGATCGAAAATTAACCGCTCGCCAGGGGACGCGAGACAATGATAAAAACAGAGACGGACAATCGCGGAGAAACGATTTCACGAGTTATAGTAAATTGTAACAATCGGTTTCTGTCGAATTTTCAGAACAGCGATGTTCAAGTGGCCAAGAAATAGTACGAGTTATATATTTATATTGAGTTTATTAGAAATATCGGAAACACAAATAAAAAAACGTTATTTAATCGGCAAATAAATCGGATGAATCGACTGTGTACTAATACAGAGTTTAGTATGTGTGTGCGGAGATTAAAAAGTGAGTTTGGCCTCCGCGAGTGAGTTGTACACGAGAGTCGGTTAATGATGGATCAACGGCCGCGTAAACGGTCTCTCAAAGTTGACTCCGCGAGGCGATGGAGAATAGAGGTGGCCTCGTTACGTTTTACCTCTTAATTCCTCCTCCTGCTCCTTTTCCTATGTTCTCATATACACAGCACCGTCTTGGTGTTTGCTTATTTCTATATATCCGCGGAGCAGCGTTTTCCAGGGTGAACGCCGGTTATGAAACGAGCACGCGCGCGCGAGTCAAGAAATACGCGAATTACTACATTATTTTCGTAATGAAACAACAGAAAAGCGGGACCCGTGAAGCCGGCGTGGTTAGAGCTCGCGCGCCTCTAAATAATAGTGCGTTTATCCGGGCTATTATATTTATTTATGTGTACACGTACTTATGCGTGTGTCTATATAGCATACGTTATCATAGTGGAAAAGCTGTGAAGTTATTGGATGTATTGTCAATGAAATTTGGGAAGAACGCGTGCTCTTTGCCGGGGTATCGGTTGACTATTTATCGAGAATCGCGTGTGTCGAAAAGGGTAATATCGCGCGGACAAGTTGAAGTCAGCCAGCAGCACGCTCGCGGTGTGCCGCAATATCATCTCGTCCGTGCACCGACGCGTCACGATCTGGTTTGCCGCTCGCTCGTGAACCTCTCGCTATACCGGCAACTTCCGTTCTTTCGAAATTTTGACGTTTCGTGACGCGCAGCAACGCTCTTCCAAATTCCCTCTCTCCCGCTCTTGCTACTCGACTAATCGCACGAAATCTTTATGAATTTTATACATGAATTCAAAACCGCAATATTAACAAATATTGTATGAATACAATTGTAGTTGCGAGCCTCGAAAACTATTTCCTTTAAACGTCGCTGTCTCTGCTGTCTAATCGCGGTTTCCTTACGTTCATCTGCGCATGTATTAACGAGCATGTACACGCGAGCACGGAGTCTAGTTTTAGATACGCTTATCGGGTGGTTGCAACGAAACTCGTGGAGAGAGTATTGACGTACGGTCAATTGAGCAATCGTCTCAATGTCAATGTTGCGACTATCGCTCTGGCTTTCACTCGAAAGGAAAAAAACTCATTATCGTGTGAAAACAAGGGCAATTCGTAGTCTGTGATCTTTGCTCCAATTTGAACGATGCCCCGCGATAATGAAATAGAAAAAAAAACGTGGTTTCGAAAGAGCAGAATCTCGATCGAGCGTCTCTTACCTTGGTTCTTTTTGCGGAATATGCGGGAAGATAACGCGATGTGTGAACTACGAATGAGCGAATATCATCCGTGCTCGTTGATCACGGAAGCGAAACTGTCCAATGTGTTGCGTGTTGCACCGATTACTTTTCCCTCGGTCAGTGTTTCACGCAATATATTCCATTCTAGCGTTTGCCACTCGCAATTGTTTCTTTGGCATTCTCTAGCCGTGATTTTTGAATTTAATCAATCGTAATTCGTCGCACCTGGCAGCACCGGAGAATCAAATTCTTTATGATTCTCCGACTCTTCTTATTGAACGGTGCCCAATAAACAATGGAAAAAATACGCAACCGCGTAAATTAAAAAACCGTAAATCACACGTAGCACAAACACGCACACACGCGATATTAATTATCATACGGGAAAAATGTAGTCCGTGTATTTTGTCAATCAACCCGTTCCAAATAAACAGGTTACGCTGTATGTTATTTTTGACATTGTATTATTTCCTTTCGTTGCGAAATCGCCGATGGAAAATTTTGAGGACACACCTGCGGAGGTACGTCACGTTCGACACAAAAGTCTTTCAACTATTACGATAATTCGTCTACGCGCACTTGTTGCTCCAAAGGTGATAAATAGAGAAAGAAAAATAAATACCCAGGAAAATAAATAAGTGGCGAGTGTTCTCCGAGTGCAAGCACAAAAATTTCACGTTGAAAAAAAAAATAAATGCCACAGATAAGAATAAATAAGAATGGAGTGAATGATGTGAGGATAAAACGCGGACAAGAGTGAAAGACCGATTACTTCGGGAACAAATGTATTTCTGGTGGAACGAAAGAGGATCGGTGATCGGCAGCGTGTTGCCGTCGCGTCGATGACCATTGGGTGAATGACTCGTAGGACAAGAGGGACGAGGGTGTTGGCGTTGAAATTTGTTACTCCCAAATTCCGGTCTCTCTCTCTCCTTCTCTTTTTCTCTCTCGGTTTCTCCTTCCCCCGCAGCAAACGGAAACACATGCACAAACGGAGTGTCGTGTGTATCTCACCTCCCTGAAACTAGACTCAACGTTCCCCCACCCGGCTGGGATTCCGAGTGTCGAGCGGCGTTCGTTGACTGGTCGTCGAGGCCTTAGGTGCTAGATCATCGGGGACCTCTCGATGAGGTCGATCGCGCTACTACTAACGCGGTCCCCACTCGATTCTCGAGAATCGGCTCATCATCCGTCACCGTTGATAGCACCCCTGTCCCCTCGGTGCACCAATTACCCGATCGATGCGACAAGTTCGGTCGCGATTATCGATCGACGTTGCACGAGCACGAGCTCCTCGTAAGTACCTTCCGGGGCCTTTTCAGAGAGACTGCACTGTGCGTCGGATCACCGGATAAGCGTGCTGGGTCCATACGCGCGCGCGCGAGCTTGGTTACAGGTGGACCTGAGCCCCCGAGGATCGGTTCGATGCCAGCGGTGATGGTGGTGGTTATGGTGGTGGTAGTGGCGACGGCGGTGGCGGCGAGGAAAGGATCGGGGCTTCGTCGGGTACGGTGGGAATCACCGATGAATCGTGTGGCCCCTCAAGTGGGGGTCACGAAGGGAGGGGCTTCTTTCGCGCCTCTGTCTCCCCCGGACAGCTTCTTTCTCT
>JABSMR010056684.1:0-14328 GCA_018902295.1 Dusona sp. PSUC_FEM 10030013
CACGTTTTCGATAAAAATTCACTGTTTCACAGACATTGTATGTAAAACCTCCGTCACGTTTTCGAGAATTTCTTTTTTTATTTACTTCGAGCTAAACAAAACTTTAATCCATAAAATATTGCTAACAAGCTCCGGAAACTTATGGCAGACATAATAATTCTTTCTTGGCTCGATATTTTTAGCCAGCTTGTGAAGCTTTCTAAAAGCAATATGTTGGCTTTTGGCTGTTTGGTTATGTTCATAAATATGAATCTCTGGCTTGGTATGAGCATATCCGATTTTCCAACGAGTCGAAGAAGAGGAATACTTTCTAGAGGCTTAATAGCAGAGAAATCGATATTACTTTATTGTCACAGCAATATGTCCGTTTCACCGTACTCAATACGATCACAACCATCTTATACTGTGTAAACCTTCGTTGGGAAACATTTTTTAGCAATCGCGGAGTATTTTCGCTCCTTGAAAGCGACTTCAATGTTTTCGAAGTAAAAAAAGAGCCACCCTATTTTTTTCATTTCGGTTCGTGAATTATTTCATATGCTGGCTCATAACGAAGATTCTACAAAAGTTATATTAATTACATATACTACCAATCAAATAGTACGATTAAAAAATCTCCTTCATGAATATACCAACTGTTCAAATTCTTTTCAATGGAAATTGAAGGTTAGGGCTTAAGGCACTTTTATATCTGTTTATTTAGGAGAATCCACCATCAATTCTCACAAGGACTATCAAGTGTATACTTGAAATACTTTAAGATGCATATATACATGTAAATATTTACATAAATTCATATAAAAATGTATTAAGGTCAATATCAAAGGCTACGCAGAGATGGCAGTGAGTTCAAGAGACGGTTCAGTAGGTTGGTTATAATGGCAAACGTTGGTTCGATGCGGGCGGATGCCTCAACCGTTGCAGACGCGGTGTCGCCACCAGGTTTTGCTCTATACAAGAGCATACGACTTGCATAGGGGTATACGAAAGAGAGAAGCGGTTAACGCGGTGAAGAGTTAGACTAATACCCTCTTAAGGAGAATGCTCTGGCTTAACGCTTGAGTGGTTCCATTCGCGCATTTCAAACAGAGCCCCCAAAGATACTTTCGAAGGGTCAGTTTCGAAAGCTCGATGGATTTCGAATACTACCTCTTTCTATATAAATACCCATAGATTCAAACATTGATTGGTGGGATAAAGAAAAGGCGTAACTGGAGTAACTTTAAGCGTGAAGTAACATTACTTACGTCCTCTTATTTGATAAGAGTCTCGGAATATATCTATAAAAACTTCACCAAGCGTAGAAATACGGCATCGTCGGAGCATACGTTATAACCTCATTCCCGGTGGACATCTCCGCTTATTTCGCCATATACGGATGACCTGCGAGGAAACTCTAAACTTACAAAACCATCCGCTTTCACTAGGTCCAGTGGCAACAGTTAAGGACAGCAATTTCGATTAGATAAAGCTTCCATGACGGAAACATTTTATCCATATACGAAGACGCACGCTCGCAAACACACACACATGCAGACGATAAGAGGACGCGAGGAGAACGAGTTTCCTGCCATTTCCCAGGCAATCCCTTAATGCTCTCTGGACAAGGAGCTGTAATATTATCCCGTTGGCAAACGCATTTCTCATTCATCACAAAAATATTTCATTCACACCAGAGGCAGAGTTGACATTAATTTGAAAAATAAACAGACACTTTTAAAAAGATTGTTCCGGCAGAAATTATTCTCACGTTGGAATATTTTAATTGTACTATGAGAATAGTAATATTTTTTTTTTTTCGACTAAGCTTTAAACTTGACGCCTGAAAATAAATTAGAATAATCTTTTTGCGTGGAATTTTTGTTAAAAGACTTTTCAGTGAGAATTGACGGAAGAAAAAGTCTGCTGGGAATTGCCAATATGGTTTAGGAGCTCGTGAACCTGCTTCAAAGAAAACGTCGCGCGGTCGCCCGCCTCAAGAGAGAAAGGAAGAAAGGAAGAGGGGGAGATTCCTTAAAAGATAGAAAGCTAGTGAAAAAAATAGAAATAGCATGGAACTTTTTACGGAAAAACGTGTCCGCTTCTATAACGCCACAAGTTGACCTCTCTGAAATACAACCTTGACGTTTCGTACAGACCAACCGTATGAGTTTTTACACATTGAAGCGTATGTGGTCTATAAGAAACGTCCTGCAATCGCACTCTAGTGAATGAAAGGGTAAGCACGATATAAATCTGTTCACGAAGCCCCAGCGTATATAAAGGAATTTCATCGTTTACTCACGTCTGTCGATATATCGAAAAGTACCGGTGAAACCGGTGGCGTTGCTGGCAGATCTTTCGGTATGGAACTCAAGAACCAGTCTCGATCTTGAGCTGTACAGCACTTGCGGAATATCGCTAATATTTCCACATAGCAATCCTGACCATGGCGTATACTCGGATACACCCCGGCTCTCGAGATGAAGAAATACCTTCAAATAATCACCCCTCGAGCAACTGTAACAAAGAGAATACAATTTTTTTGACTAATTGTATGATTTTAAATATCGACATGGTAATCATGGGAGTCATGTAATGGCAAAACGGTGCTGTGATGAAAACTGAAACGGTTTATGTTGGTTTTTGTAGATAAAAATCAAAGACGAATTTGTCAAGCATGATTCAATTATATAAGATGCGTGTATTCAACACAATCTCTAGAAAATATAAACGAACCCTTTGATAATTTCGAGGAATACGAACAAATCGTTTGATGTGTTTTAGACTACTTGAATTATTATTTCGAATGGATGTGAAATATCTTCTGAAAGGTATTTTCATAGCAACCATGAGGTCACAAGATCCCGGCTGAAATAATTGGTATTTGAAAATCGGAAGGTTCATCATTCTTAGCATTTGAAGAGGAAGATAATGACACTCATTTACCAGGATTTTAAATTGTCTAAAAAAAAAATACGACAGTTCGGGATTTTCGCGGATGCCGAGCAGCATTTCCCTGTGACATTTAACCTTACGGGAAAACTTCCGAGTGATCCGGTGTTCCAGATAAGGCTTTAACCTATTGATGCTATTGAAAATAATATTATTCTGAAAAACCAATTATCTGTTAACCAGTCATGTTTTCAACACAAGTGAAAAACAGCTTAAGAGGAAAAATTGATTTAGCTTTCATGTTTGTATATATTTTTGCGTTAGTTAGGATAGAATTTTTTCAAAGGTTGAGATACTAAGCTCAATAGCTCCGGAAGTCGACGGAATGAAATCCAGTTCTCGAAAACAAAAGCGGGAGAGAGAAGAGAAGTTCAGAGTTCATCTATCTTGCGGAAGAGGGACTTGTTACGGGAGAGAGCAAATAGTGCCCGGGGGTTTTGGGAGCCCGTTTCTGTTAGTGCTATTGGCGATCGGTTTGACCCACACCCCAACCGGAAGCGCTAATATAATGACTTTCGGTATTTGGTACACACGGTGTTTCTACCCGCATCCATGGAATAAGCCTTAATTGAGCGCGTGGTAACAGCCTCGATAGTGAATTGTACGCAATACAGGTAGCGGTTAACAATAGAATAGCAGAAATCATGCGATTGCACATTGGATACGGGGTGGTACACGTATTGGAGGAGATTATGTCCGATGTTGGATCTCGGTATGGAAGTTGAGAACTGAGAGTGGAGGATATCGATCTCACGTTAGTCGGAATGCAGCTTTAGTATAGTTTCAGAGAATCCCTGGCGGCTTTCTCAACCCCCTTGCTCGTCTATTACAGTGTGGCACCCAAGAGGCGCTGAATGAACGGAGATTGGCACCGTACGATGAAGGTAGTCGAAATGTACCAATTCGATATCGTTAAACGACGGCAATTGTGAATTATCTCGGTCAGCTTCACGACGATTCCCACTAAACTTCCTTGGATCAAATAGGTATACAGTCATATGGATAGACAAGCCCAAACCCGAGTAGTAAGATGAATCTGGCTGTATGAATGCTTTGTGTGCATGTTCGCAACTATACTGCACTGACATCTGAATTAATACCAACTGCATGTAACGCTTGTTATAGGCTAATGATTATATGGTTCAATAAGAGCAAAACACGTTCATTGTTACTAGCCTCTGAGGATTGCATTTATTTTTTATCTTGCCCAGCGTAGCGAGAGCCTAGCGCGACATGCCTTGAAAGACAAAATGAACTGTCTTAATTAGTCGGTAATGGATAAAACTGGTGGGGCACGCTTAATGCGTCGCCTATCATGTTTCAAACTCTGCACATTTTTCCTTGTTCCATTTGTAATCTTATGAAACAACCGTTTAAAAAGAAAGGACACAAAGTGAGTTTGCAGTTGAACAAACACGACAGACGTGGAAAGTCAGAGAAAGGTCTCATCGTACGGAAACCAATAGAAACAGTCGCAGTTCGAGAACCGTGAAAGAGGGTGATATCAACGTGGCTGCAGGATACTGTACCATGCACTATCACGTACGTAATTAGCTTCATAGCGGATAAGGGATTCCACGAATCGCATAACGAGTGCGCTGCTTGCCCGTTTCTCTCACTCATATATTTAGGGGATAGTGGGTAGTAGCGGCACGACCGAAACGCATTTCGTGCCCCTTTTCTTCCTTTCTCTCTCTTTCTATTCCCTTCTCCTATCCCCTTGCCACAGCAGTCTCTTTGAGTTTAGCCAGCGACGGAGAGAACACTTTCACACGTCCTGATGATCCTGTTACGTGGGTTATTTATCACCCTACGTCCGGACAGTCTCTAATTAATTAGAGGGACAGCAAGAATAGAATATAGGGAGAGACGGAAATGCCCGGGGAGTAACCTTCGCGAAATTTCATTTGATCCCAAAGCGTCGAGAATCACAGTCTGCAACGAAACAAATCATGATGGAAGTTATTCAATCTGCCAACATATGAACCTACTACTGAAAAGCTCTCCGTATAATTTTCATGGCTGAAGCTGCTTTAAAACAGAAATTCCATATAATTTCATTGGGAATTATGATAATTCAATTCACGAAACGTATCTGGATTATTTTGAGAGAGAGTTAGTTTAACGAGAGTTTCCTAGATCGTAAGAACGAAAACGTTCTTAGAATGTAAGAAGATTGTCGCAAAGACTGGCGTGTTCTTCTGTGTATGGAGTGGAAGCTCAATTCACATCAGTTTTTTCTCGACAAGCATTTCTCACTGGTGGAGGTTCACTGCTCCTAATGTACTTTTTTCACTGAATGCACATGTACGAACAAGAACAATATAGACTGCTGTTGAAAAAAGCTCGTTTTTCCGTGTCTCGTTTGTACATATAGTACATTACGTACATGGTGATGGCAGCGAATAATGAAACAATCCGGAAACATTTCGTACCAGGAAAAGAATTATCGAGAAGAAAAACAAGCTTTGAATGTTTTTTGCATGGTTATGGTGGGCTAAACCTTGCTGATCAAACCTTACCCTCTAACAAACATATGCGAGGACACTAAATGGTGATGTGGAATTGGACCGCTCAATTTCTCGACAATATAAATCTGATGGTAAATCTTAGGAGCTACCAAAATTTGGGACCTTCATCTTTGAGTAATCCACCTGAAGGAACAACTGGTATAATTACGAGTCAGCAAATCACTGTCACCGAAAGATGGACATTGTTTCCACGGATTCAAGTTTTCCGTTCTTCTTTACTCGGATAATTCACCTCCCCAACTAAATGGACGGAACTTGATCCCTAAGACGTGTATCTAGGCAATAATACCTGGAGGACTGAGGGTCCAGGGATAACAGATCTCAGGAAGAAACGAAATACAATAAGGGTTGCCATAGACTGTTGTCAAAAAATCACCATAGATTTATCAAGCATTATGAACAAAGAGTGGTCATGGACACCCCGAGCTAACCAGGTTCAAGTTGCAGTTTCGAAGTGAGAAATCATATATGTTACGTGCAAAAGAGCAATAGACACTTCGTATATACATAGTAAGCTCCAAAGAGGGCTTTCTTGAACAGAGATTTATAACCTAAGGGGCCGAGCTGCTCCCTGGGACACCGTAGTAACACCCCGTGGCGAACCTTACCGACATAATAATCTCACTCCATTTTATGCTCGTTTTGCGCTTGCAGCCATGCAAGATACTCCAGGAACGCAGGTAATATGTCGAGGCGTGATTTTCCGCACTACTCGCACAGCTGGGTAGCATTCTTCGTAAAATAATGTGGGGTAAGGGTGGATGAATGCACTGTTAGTTTAGGAAGACTCAGAAAGACCATGCCTTTGCAAAAGTAGCCCAAATAAATAACCGAAGCATTTTTTGTAGACTCTAATTCGATCAAATTGATGCATTGCCCTTCCGATTAGGTCACACATAACATTAATATGGTTAATACATTAATATTCTAACCACAAGCGCATCACAGTGGCTACTCGAATTCAACCGATCAATAAAATAGATTCGTTTCGTTGTATTCATCATAACTTACAACCGCTATTCTAAGACAAAAGCGAGGTACTAAACTGCAAGAACACGGTAAACGAGTACTATTCATATTCTCATGAACTAATAGAATAGTTTGAAAAGTTTGATTGTTGGTTTACGTAATCGCGTACTTAAACTATTCAAAGTGATTCAAATCGTCCGTGAACAGGAACTTGAGATAAACTTTGAACAGATTCCGATATATTTATATTGGCACGAAGGATGTAAGACATAATGAAAAGCCGTAACGTGCAGTACTGCCGAGTTAAGTAATAATCGCCCTACGCCCTTCTTTCTCTAAATGTCGATAGGTACGACTTTTGCATACATGACTCTGGTATTTATAGACAAACATCACGAGGAGGTTTAAAGACGCAAACTCAGCTGCTTCAGAGAAGCGTTCAAAATTGAGGACTTGTGTCTTCGGCTGATTAGGTGGGCAATAAGGAGCTCTCGAGAAGTTTACTTACACACATATTTATATATCCAAACTACTTCTCCAGTCTTATGACTAGGGTTTATCCAGCCTGACCAACTCCTCGTCGTCGTCATCATGCGCCTCTGGAACATGCGTTCAGGATACGACAGGGGTCGAATAAAGACGTGCAAAGGATTAAGAGAAACAGAACGCGAGCTAGAGAGAGAGAGAGAGAGAGAGAAAGAGGAAGCGTCAGAGTATGCCTAGCCAGAAATAGACGGCGAAAGGAGCCAGAAATGGAAAGACGAGCTGGATGAAATCATGGTGTAGTGAAAGCGTGGAGAGACTTTTCTCGTGATTGGCTACGATCCAGCTCAGCAAAGTCCAAATCTCGTTCCCATACGAAACAAGGAGACAAGTATAAAAAATGTTTTTGGAATATAGCAGTTCGTAATATATTTAACCAGAGCGTTTACTGCGCTAGTGCATGTTGTACTAACAATAATTTGTTGCAGATCATGACACACCATTTCGTTAGTAACTGAACTAAATGAATCATCATTTTATGACTGTAGCTTACTGTATGCTGTATGTAAATAGAAAATGTGAAAAACGTAAGCTCTGACAAATATAGCATTGAAATGTATCAGATGGTAATGTTGCGGCCGGTTATTAATTAATGATGTGAAGTGTGGCACGCCCATCCATTCAACTTCCAGTTTTTAGTTGAGAGGATGATGTTTAATAGTAATAGTCAATGTTTCCCAACACATTGGAAGGTTTTTTATTTCATTAAGCAAAAAAGATATTCTAACGTTTCTACACAGTTTGTCCGCTACTATTTTTTATATCGTCTATATATATCTACGCATGAAGGAGGGAACGAGAATCTCGAACTATTGAGAGAGCATACAAAAGAAAGTTTGCTAGTGTAACGAAACGAAAATGGCGGGGATAGAGAGAGAAAGATATAAAGAATGAAAAGCTTGAGAACAAAGTCAATCACCAAGTCAATTTGATCTTCCACCGAAGAGCCAATTGTGGAGTCGGGGAAATTTCTTAATGAGAGTCTTGAGGTTGAACTAATGGTCGTTGGGAAGCCGGTTAAGAAACCTAGTAACGGAATAAGTTTGACTTCGTATTTCGGACTTTATCAAAATCAAGAAGTGCAGATGCTACCAGAGCCAAAGCTTACAGTGAAGTTCTTATGCTTATATAGATTTAAAAAAGAGACCATTCAATTCGATGAAGATATCAGAGGAAGTTATACACATTGTATAGAAGAGGGCGGGGATGGGTTCACCGATGCCGCACACATTTTCCCTCAAGGCTTTTATTCTTCGACGTCCTGCATATACATACAGCTTTGGGAAAACGCACGTTCCTACGAGAAAAAGGGAAAGGGAGAGAGAGAGAGCCATGGGAACGTGGAAGCAAGAGCAAGCATCCGTCTTCATAAAATTTAAACTTATCTTCACCTGCTGGCGTTATATATTCTGGCCACGAGGGTATGCTAAAATATAAAAACTTCTACGTCGTGCATATGAACAAAAGGGGTATACTGAGCAAAATGAACTTATTGTAGATGAAAGATTTCCAAGTCCAAGAAATATAGATGGCTAAAAATACTTCTATAAACGTTAAATCAATTATTCATAGTCATAAGCTGAACAGGATTATTAAATACTTTTCATTAATGAAGCATTGCTAATATTTTATTGGTAAAATCGCATTAGGTTTTCGATAAGTGGCCGCGTTTTCGAGTGACGTCGAGTTAACGATTGAAAGTAACGGAAAAGAGTCCAATCTCAAGTATAGATACGCGCTGTGACTTGCCTTTCACGTTTACACATTTCTTTTTAATACTTGACATCGAGACTCTGCCGCGTCTTTAAATATCGAGTACCATCAAAATTGCACTGTCTCTAATGTCGCTCATTCGATCATAAAACTTCCCATTCACGCACTACCAGAGGATGGGACTGATGTCACATAGAATACCATCGAATCTAAAGTGATAGTTACGTGAAGAAAATAAATATACGATAGTTTCTCGTACAGGTAGGTCAAAGTCTGACGGGTACAGAGCAGAGGAGTAAAAAATATTTATATGCCACGGGCAGACATTAGACGTGGACGGAGAAAGCTCAGTAAGCTGAATCCTCATGACTTTTCGAAGCTAAAAGCGGGTTCGTCAAAACGTTCAAACTCTCGACTTTTTGTTGCAGTTTGCGTGAAGTTGATCGTGCTTGATCTCTTGGGGTTTGTCGTGTGGAACGTCGTGAGTAAAGAGGGAAAAGGCAGCTGCAAAAGAGCTTCAGCCGGATGATGAACAGTTGGAAAAAGACGATTCTGTACAACACAAGTAATGGACGATTTATAGTTGGTATAAAACACGTGTAAACACACATGCGGCGACTTTTAAGAAGCAGAGAGTCGTCAGTGTCTGCTTGTTCCACGTATTAAATTTATTGAATCAAGCCCTTTTGCTTTTGAGTAGGGGATGTGTGGTGAATAAACTTGAAATCGTCCATATATGAGGGTATACATGAGATGAAGAAAAGCATGACCGAGGAAATAGTATCGGGGGATGGCAGCCAACCCCACCTCGTCAATGTTTCCAGCTCACGAAGAAGGGAAAGAGAAAAACAGGATAAGTAAAAGGTAGCAAAAAAGGCGAGCAAAGAAGCAATGGAAGGTTCTCTACCTGCTGATTATTTCATTCCCCAGAGTTCAATCTCTTACTGTTCCTCTATATACATGTCTTGTGTTCTCTTTCTTACTCTGGGGTTGTATCGTCACAGCGGCAAGACCACCTGGGACTTGCTTTCACATTTTTCCGTTGTTTTAACCCATATCGTAAGCGGCTCGAATACTTCTTGTATGCTTGAGAACACGCGATATTACAGCGTTCTATCCTTACGACTCCCATCACATGTAAGAGAGTACAGTGCAAATAGGTAAAAAAAAAAAAAAAAAACAATACAGATCCCGGAATTCCAAACGATTTTAAGAAACATAGAAAAAAGTAGATATGCGTTTATACATAAATTCGATAAATGGAATCTCTTCTGTTAGGAGACGGTTCTATTTAATTCGCTTATTAAAACACATTTTCCATGTTTTACTTTTAAATTCCCATTATTTAAAAGGTTACATAATTAAGTACCTTGAATCACAGCTGCTAATCGTTATTGGGTTCATTCTCAGCTTAATTCCAAGTGCTCTGATTTGAATAAGGAATAGAGCCTGTTTGACTACGAAAGCAAAATGAACGAATAAAACAAAACTATGAATGATGCAGTAGAATATATAATTTAAAAACTTTGAGAAAAAAATAAGCGCACTGAGAAAGAAGCATAGTTTTGAGAACGGAGGTGTAGTTGGCTCAACTACGACCTGAGGTTGGTTACGGCGAAACCAATGGTATAGTTGAGTCAACCTCAAAAATGAGATAAAGTGTTATCTACTTAACCGAAGCAAAACACTGTTTAAGTAAAATTTAATAAATATTGGAAATAGTATCATCAGATTGTTCGGAGAATGAAGCAAAGTGTTCCAGTCCATTGTATGAATCGTATTTGAAGTAAATGAATTGTATTGCGTAATCAACATGTAGGATGATCGTACCGAATAATTATGATTGTGAAAAGAGAGTGAAAAATATTTGAAATTTTTAAAATTTTTATTTACAGTGTCACAAAAGTTCAATTCTTCTTCCCGATGATTTTATTTTATGTGGGCGCCAGCCGTCGGAATAGCTCACCGGGAGAGGAAGAAAGAACAATGACCCGCCACAGGGAGAGTTGAGCGGAGTTAGGGACGTTGGAAAAATTCATGCACATAAAAATCGAATTATTCCTTAGTGTAATAAGTCAAGTTTATTTAATAATTAAAATAATTATGGGATGAAACCCGATCAGAAGCTATTATAATTTTAAATATCGGTAAAATAGAGAAAATTATGCAAGAATTATTGACGGAATAAAAGCACGGAAAGCATACGCGCGCAAACGATCATCGAGAGAGCAGCTCGAACGCGATCACACTTACAATCACACGATCGGGATCCTACACACACAATTATAAAATTAACCGAGTCCGATACGATTCTCACTGCGGTTCTAATTGCGGGAAGAAGATCATAAGACACAGGAAATTCGATGTTGTAGCAAAAGATTCGAAAAATAAAATACCGAGGCCCTGATAAACGGTTACTCAGCCGGACTTTTCGAACTTGGCAAAATGATAGGGATTCTCCTGGCAACACACTCACATTCCTCTATCAATGCCGAGGAAACTACTAGATATTTTATTCGAAGATATGCAATCAAAAATATGACATTTTTACTACCGCCCACAACCCTATTTCTTCTCGCGTCGCAAAACACTCTGTTTCGCGGGGAAATATTCACGAAATTGTTAAGCGGCAAAACCGTAGCCATGACCGTTGAATCGGCAAAAACTAAATTAACGGACGAAACCGTAGTGTGATATTTCGTTAGACTTTAATATTTTATAAAAAGCAACGGTGAAGATATGGGAACAGACTTACCAACCGCACAAACAGCAATAAAGCATATATTTACGTACTGCCTGATGATCTCGTACGTTCGTCGCGCTCAATGCCACGTGAAAAACTCCCGACAATCGCGAAGATGAGTCTCAGGCGGAACAGCGAACTCTCCCCCTGCTCCAATTACCGAATACTCTCAATTGTCTCCCAAATCCGATGTATAGGCTTCGTTATACGGGAACTTCAAATGAGCGTAACGACGGAGCTCCAAGATATTCGAAATTTAATAGTCACAAATTTATGCTCTCAAAGTCCTAGCTCACGATGAAAAATATTTTCCCTTGGACAATCCCTCTTTGTCGAGATTATACACGATATAAAATAATTTCAGGAAACAGGTAATATGCGCCGCGGCGATAAATTATGCGATCAGGTACGGTAGTGATAAACCAAAGATGTCTGATGATTTTCTAAGCCAGGATAACCCTTGAACAAAATTCATAATTTGGCGGCGATGAGTCGAAGCGGGAAATGGCCAAGTCTATGAGCCTTGCTCGAAATACACCGACGACGATAGTAATTGGCCAAAGTTGTCTCTCTCTCTTGCTCTCATTCAGACGCCAATGCAGCTGACCGCCAAATCTTACAGCTCTTCGCCCCAATCCCAGGACATCGCTCGAAAACAAAATATAAACCAAAAATAATCAATAACGGGAACAATACAAATTGTTTTTTAGAGAATCGGGCTTAAGACATTTTACTGTAACCAGAGCAGTGAGAGGAAGCGTCGGGAAGGTTCGACCATTATGCTATCAAATGTAACTCGCTGAAAAAAAACACGTTATAATATATATTAGGTTGTGCGGAAGAAAACGGCATTTTTTCTCCTGCATCCAGTAAAAAAAGTTGAATTAGGTCAAGAAAAGAAGTATCCTAAAAAGAGAGCTTAGAATAAAAATATTTGGATCACCGCATCGCATTTCAAGATTTCTCATAAGAATAACACAGGAAGATAATGGGATCTTTAAATGTTGTATTACAACTCTTGAGAAAAAAGTACACAGAAACATCACTAACATATATTTATAGAGAATCGAATTCCCTGCAAAAAACGGCTTCGTGAGTAATTATCTCAGGACAATCGTTCAAGAAAAATCCAATGAAATCACCGTGGAAGTATTCCCTTGATAATTATGAACATTTCTCGTTTGATATCCAAAGTATATTCGTTTTCAGTGCTTACAAACTGTGAACCAAATGCTTCAATAAAATATTAGTGTTTGTTTTTGAGACGCTTTATTCATTTTAACAAATTTAGTACAATCAGGTATAGCAATAAATGAACAATAAAGAAACGAATGTTGTTAATTTGTTGCTTTTACAATAAACCTACTATTATTTAGGTTGTTATGTTTTTCTTTGCTCATTGTACGGTTCTATTTTCTAATAATCCTATACCACTTTCATCATTGACTGCTTTGAGATTGTTGAAAAAAATAAGCAAATTAAAGAACCGTATATTTTCTGGCTGTAACTTAGTATCTGCCTTCAGAATATTATATCAATCGAATCGCTGAACACGAAATATAGTTTTTTCTGTGCCAAATTTGCTAGCCTTTTATGCATGCAGAATTTTTAAATCATTTTATAAAATTATTATTTGCTTGGAAATATTTTCTTTCGTGACACTTTACAGCATGTCTGATTTTAATGTTGACCCTCATTGCCACAGCGTTTTCTCATTTAGCAGAAAAAATAACCAAATTATTTTTCAATACGTTTTTATGAAATATTGGAATAACAATGCGGAAAAGGTTTGAAAGGTTTACAACATACTCGGCTACCTATAGATATGTACACGAAATAGCTACAAGTATCCACTTGAGAAGTTAAGCTGGTTACAAGAATAACTGAACGGATACATATAGTGGTGACTAGAAGGATTTGTTCGAGAAGATTTGTGATATCGTTATAATATAATTCTTCAACAAAAACCATGTTCAATGTCCTGTTAGCGACTCTTTATCTAGTACTGAGATTTGGTAGGACACGAGGATGAGATGTCGTGCCATGAGAATCAATAAATTTGATTCTATAATACATACAATACATACCAAAAAGTATGTTATCTTCAGAACTTTGTTCCTGAGAGGGGATCAGAAAATCCCTGAAAAACGTCCCCGTACGCACGACCCTCGACAACCATTTATTTTTTCGATCCGCTTTCCTATGGCAATAACCTATGGTAAACTATGATCAAGATGATTTTGTTGGAAATTATATGCTCTAAAATATTGGTTGGATAGACTGTTGCCAAGACTATTTCCAACCGTTTCGTCACTAAGCGCGAACTTTTATATTTGCAAGAACTCTTCAAGATGGAGCCTGATATACAAGAATTACTTCACTCTTGGACTCGGATTTCGCCCCGGAACTCAAAGTTATGAAATTGGCAGTGTAAACCATTTGTGGTGGGACACCCTGCACATAAGTAATGTGAGTCGGGAAACAATGTCCGTTCTTATGAGATGGACAAATACTGCTGCATTAAAGATTAATAGAAATTGGCTATCACTCTCGTATGGCTATCTCTGCACTACTTACCATATTATTCGACGTAAATACGCTTAACAACCAAACAATTTTCAGCTTAAACATATTGTAAGGCCTCATCATGATTGTCCAATATTTTCTCGTCGATTTGGTCCAGTCCAGTCCTGTGTGTGTCTGCGAGTGTATGTTTTTATGTCATGTCTGTGTGTATTCACGATTCAGCAATTTTGTCTAACAAGGAGACGGCACGACCGTGGAGTCGGGGATTTTGCCGAATTTTTTTGTGGTGAAAGAGGACCCCTAGCACCTCACGTGGTTAAAGTAGTAGGACGCACTACTCGGAAAATTCCGAGAAAAATCGATTCAAAG
>JABSMR010056795.1:0-14328 GCA_018902295.1 Dusona sp. PSUC_FEM 10030013
AAAAATTTCTGTATGAAAATTAATACACATGTATAGGAAGTTTTTATGCAGATACTGTATTTGAAAATTCAGATACGCTGAGTAAAATCAAAAGACGTGGTATTTGAAAGATTATTACTTCATATACATATGTATTAATTATCAATCAAACATATCGTTTATTACAGTGCATGTTCACAAAATTTCCACATATCATTTTAATACTCAATGTTGTGCATATCAAATTCCACATATGTAACTGAAATTTATGTTCGTATTTTAATTTTGGCACACGAGTGCAATAATCTTCATTTCATACACCTAGTTTGTAAATTTCATTTGCCGTTGTATTGTAAATTTCATATCTTTTTAGCAGTGTAGTTTGATCGATTCTTCATTAAAGTATTTAATAGAACTTAGAATATTAAAAAGGATTCATGAAATTATCGAATTTCTAAAAAATTACCTCTGACACAACAATACCTTTTTCAGTCGCCACAATTTATATTTAAAATTTATATATCATATTTGTTATTGCGCAACGTTAATTGTGGAGTTTTACTACCAACCCACGACACATATATCCAATTTGTAATCAAAAGGATTACTGGCCTAGCGACAGCTGCATGGATGGACGCTTCATCGAATGACTACATATGAAATACACAAGCGAATAAAAGCGATTTTTTTAGGGTAGCAAATCATTAATTACATTCACAATCAATGTGCCATGAAACGTGCGGGTAAACAGAAATCGTAAATGGCTAATCCGCTAAACGTATTATAAATTCTATGACGATCGAATAATTCTCGTTGAATATTCACCAATCGAACGTTTTAATGATAGACATGCGACCCAAATGTTCAGACGATTAATTTGAACGACCCATAGATTGATAATGCGGTATCTCATAAAATATACGTATTGTTAACTATAATAATATTTAAATCAACAACTCTTTTATTAGCAAACGTGAGAATAATTGCTTAAAAGAAATATAGAAGTAAAAATATTGATTTAAAATATATTTATTCAAAGCAGTATTATCCAAGTACTAAAAGTCCTCTAAAAACTATACATGATAAACAAAAAAATAAACATCTACAAACATTAATCCGATTTGAAAAATAAATTAAAAAATAGTTTACGGGGCCATTGAAGTTCACTCTCTAATAACATATTTACTTGAGTTTCACCGGAGACAGCTTGTCTCAAAAGTGAATTCAATTCACCTGTTTTGCCCTACTTATCTACAATCAATATTAAATGGTCCCCTCCAAGATTCCATTGACTGAAGGACCCGAGTGTATTTTCTTCGTTTAACGAAAAATTTCCACAGTGACAGTGGCTATTGAGAAATTCGATCGAAAATATTTTGACCCCTTCACGATTGTGTAGAACTGGAATTGAGGGATGCCTTCGAAAGAATGAAGCGGAGAACCGAGTGCTGAAGAAATTGATAGAGCGAAAAATCTTTCTGCTTTCTTCTTTCTTCAAGATAAATCTCGCGTGATGTGTGCTTACGAACGGTATAAACGAAATATTCGTTGGAACAAGGATTCACGATGGGGTGAAATTTCGTTCGTATTCTGTTCCTACGACCAACTGTTCTTATCCTCCGCATCCTCCCAATACGTCTTATAAATCAGTTAGTGGATTCGCATGCGGAGAGATATAAAAAGAATTGTGTACGATAGAAAAGGTGAAATGTGTCTACCATAAGAAGGGACGAGGAAGCGTCCGAACGACAAGTAATTAATTGAAACATAAATGAACACACGGCCTGGAAAAAGCTTCCCTGCTCTTGTATTTCCCAAACGGTCAAATAAACATATAATGACGATCTATTCAATCAACATTATTTTCACAAATAGAACTATTACTTCGGTTCTGCTATAAATATGTCCATTATTATCTCTTATAAAATATAGAAAAAAGATCTCAAGATAAAAAAAATACCTTTTACAAAATGAATCGTTCACCACGAAAAGTAAAAGACAGTAGGAACAAAATTGTTAAGTTATCATGCGAAAATACGACATCAGCTGAATCTGCCATTGCTGTCAGAACAGTAAAAAAGGGGGAACAGATCTGTAGAAATCACAGGCGCTGGTTACGTCACAAAGATTTGTAGATACCCAACTCCAAAAAGTTTTGCTTACGTATTTTTTCTTTTTTATCCTTTTTCAGTTGATATTCCTACGCAAGAATACACACCGATGTAACATCTTATATACGACAGGACCAGGGTTCAGATTTAGTTACAGATACCGAATGGATCCATGGTTGTCCATATGGTATAAAATGTACATACGGACTATGTAAACGTACATATGTACACATGTGTATATATTTCAGCGAATTCCTTTTTTTATCATTCGGCCCTGACCCTATTCGATTAGACGAAGCTTGACTTATCTCTTTGCGTGACACGGAGGATTCGAATTATTCTTCGTTTTATTCAGAGATGATCGCGTGTAGCAGAGGTTTCAATCGTCACTTTATGGGCACATTTGGAAAACCGATAACAATCAGTTTTTAAATAAAACAAAAATCGTTGAAGATTATTATCTGTTTTTATTAAATTAAAAAAACCTCACAGTGCTGAAGTTTGCATCATTGGGGTTGAACGTTAATTTCTTTGATTGTTTTCCAGTTTCGTATTCTTTAAAGTTCTACTATTTTTTTTTTTTTACTAATTTTGCCTATAGGCTTCTGACAAAGCCTGCAAAATATTCGCCCGTTTTAAAAACCCTGAAATTATCGGCAATGTTTGTAAAAAACATTTCGATGCATTTCAACGATGTAACTGTATATTCGTAATAATAATTTTGAAAGCCTTTATTCAAATCCTTATTTATTTGACTGAAGTAAATCAATTTATTATATTGAGTAACCAGTTCTTTTTTGTTTAGTAACTTAGCATTCTTGTAAATAATTTTGTATCTGCTCTTACTAAACCATGATATTTTGATGAAAGATATATTCACTGAGTTCGAATACCGAATTACTGGATAGCATACAAAACATTAATTTACTTGCATGAGATAAATCTTATTCGTAAAATTTTCTTTTTTACTGTTTATCAACATAGAATATCAGGTGATACGATATTTAAAATTAAGAACAACATAAACTTTCTTGAAAGATCGAATTTACCGATTCGGATTGATTATTGGTGAGGCGGACGATTACATAAACTGGGTTAAATGCTCGGGTTGTTCTGCAGACGATTCAGAATATATGTTGGAGATAGGTCTTGGGAGATAGTAATTCTAAACTGCGGGGATCAACCCTCGGAAAGCCTTCGAGAAGGCAGCCTTGTCCGCAAGGGTGGGCACGAAGATTGGACGCATTATTTGATACGAAAAATTCCAGCCTAAATTGAACTATATCCCGAATAAACTTTTGATATTAAGAAGGATCGTGGACGACAGAAAAATACATTAAGCGACAAAAAATTTTTCCGGGATTAATGTCTGAAATAAACTTTACTCCATAGAGTTTCAAGAACTTTAATTAACACTATTCACGAAAAAACTGTCTACTTATTCTATTATACTCTTTTAATAGCGTGGGAATAATATATAACCAAAAAAAAAATACTTGCAACCAAGTGTAGTCTCACTGGGATCAATACTCGAACATGTCTAATACGAGTAATAAATCGAACTTTGGCATATCAAGAAGAGTCAGGACGAGCACAGAAAGAAACCATGAAAAATTGATCATTTCCATGCAGTGTGTATGGAAGATATGATAAAAAAGTGGCAATTTTGAACTGTCATTCAATGCTGGTATATAGATAGTATCAGAAGTATGAGAAGAAAACCTTGTAATGCTAACGACTTTCTTCGTCCCTTTGAAAAAAAAAAAGAAAAGAACGAACGTCTAGTGAATTTATTTTACTATCATTCCTTGTGATTTTATTTAATGTACCAATTTATGAAATTGATTTTATATATTTTTCAAACGTCATGAATGCATTTAAAATTGTACTTAGGAATCGTTTGGGAATAAAATGTGTTTTTTTTTTAATCATTTGAAAAGAAATTTTTTAATTGATTAATTCATTTAGAAATACCGAAAATAAATCAAAACCCATTTTTTCATAATGTAATCGCTATCCCTGCACTGGTACAGAACCTCAACAATAATTAAAAAACACATAACATTTCACACAAACCTGAAATTCCGGTATAATTATCGTTCTTTGTATAATTGTTTTTCTTAGCACGCTTTGATGCGACGATTAGGACCGAACTCTCATGCATTTACAATGGAAATTCCGTCCGTGGTACCACCGTCAGTTCGATTACTTCCTGCTAAGGAGTACAACGGTGCCCCAATCGGTACGAGCTACGATGTCAAAGCTTACGTAGGTAAGATTCACAATGTAATTCTAAGGCCGTGGCCGGGAATTATTTTGAATTTATTCCTGTAAATGGGGCTTTCTGTCGTCCAATTAGCAAATTAATCCGTTTGCAAAAATCCTTCAGTTATTTTTCAATACCGAAGGGTGTCATTTGCAAAAGGCATGCTAATGACTAACTGACTAGCAAACTAACTTCAACGTATTATAGCTTTAAGATTACCAAGAAATCAGATTATACAAGAAAGAAAAATGGTGTAATTTTCAGAGCTCATTAGTTCGTTACTGTCGATGAAAAAAATGTGAGCGGAGCGAGCTTTTTTTTCTTTAAAAAAATCTTTTCAGGAAAAGCTGTAGAATCCGGTTATAATCGATTGATTAAACGCAATAAATCCAATTCATTCTTTCCAATGTACGCTTCTAAACGTTTGTGTGTGCGTATATAGTGATAGCTAATAGATGAAGCTTTTGAGCAATTCCAAGAACCCTTATTTATTTTCTAAAAGAACGTGGGCTGAGTAAAATGATGAATGAAAAAGAGATTCATCCAACGAGCGTACACGAGATGGGAGAGTCAGTTGGAAGGATTGGCTCGTAACACGCGAACGAAAAGCATGAAGGCATTATAGGATAACGAGGAACTTTGGAAATTCGTTTTCTTTTGGGATAGTAGGAGGGGGCTGCAAGAATAAAGCAACCTGCTGCTTCACGATGGTTTTTCGTTTTTTTTTTTTGCGAAGTCTAGATCCATTCCCCTTGTCGATGCAATTTCATATTTCAACCCACGCAAACTTCCAATATTTACTTTTTCTATTACTCATGTTCACTCGTGCTTTTTTACTCAGGTATGTCTGACAAACGTGTCAAATAGCACTGCCTGATATTTGTTTTCAAATACATCAACGCAGAAATGTTACCTATTTTTTCATTAGAACGAAGAATAAAAATAATTTTTATCTTTGAATGAAGTTTTAATGGATTCTAAATGGAATAGATTGTGTTTTTAATTGAGAATGGCGGATGTTTCAACTTCTGTTGGGGAAATAAAATTCTGTAAACATACGTTCAAATCGTTTGACACAAAAATTTCATTGTCACTGAAATGATATAGTCATACTTACAGTTTGAAATATTCGAGGACTCTTTTAAAAAAAAATGTCATGCATTGATGTCGTAATAAATAAAACCAATAATATCTCATGTCAAAGTGGTAAATAAAATAGATGCAGGCCGGCTTGTTTTTCTCGCGTGGGGAGGTTGAGGCAACCGTTTTTTTGTGCTGTCCTCGAGGGCGAGAATCGCTAATAATATAATTGCTGTGTACCTACACGAAAGTGGGCGTAAGAATAATGAGTCTAGTCTGATGGCTTGGTTTCTGAACAACCACAACGGATTACCAAAAAAATAATGAATAATTCACTGAGTCCAATGTGTACCTCGCCCATTTCGGTTTTCTAATCGAAACGTAATCCATTAAAGTGCGTCATTAGATAACCGAATTGAGACTTCATTACACCGAAGGTGGACTCATTGAAACGACAAATGAAAATGGAGGGTGAGGATTTAGTGAGAGCAAAATTGACATTTTTTTATCCTCGAATTTTTATATGGAATTATAAATATTTCATTAGTAAAATATAGCAGTCAGTCAGAGTTCAAACTCGTAGGAAAAAACGGAACTAGATATTCTTGTATAAAGCCCAATTTCGTACTTCTAGGAATCTTTTTATTGCCAATTCGATGGTACAAAGGATTGTTAACCCGAAATTGATTTGCCTTTTTTTTTGTAGTGGACAGACGAAAACAAAATTCCACAGAAGACTCGACTAACCCAGTTCGATTCAATCCGGTGTTAAATTTTTCTATTGTCAACTCTATCGTGAAAACGATTGTCAATCCGAAGTTGTTTTGTTTCAATTGATTATAGCGGAAAGAGTGGACGAGAAATTGCACAGAAACACAACAGTGAGAATGGGCATAAGAGTAGTTCAAAGAACAAGCCCTCCTCCTTTGCCAGCTGACACGCTATACACAATACCACCCCAAGTAGCGAATCTTCAGGAATCTACCATGTTGCAAACCATGCGGATAATGGATACTGAAAATGGGATCGAGGAACACCCGCGTAAGTGGTTCAATGAAAAATAGGATCTATTTAAAAATTCCTCATTTTTGATTATGCAATAAAATTTGTATGATTATTTTGATCAACGTTATTTTGCTCGACTAAAAATCGTGATCGACTAAAAATTGCCTTTTCATCAAAATCAACTAAAAGTATTATCGAAAAAATGGTACGATATTAAAGTTTGCACTGATGGAACACGTAGCAACGCTTTTTATTATCATGAACTTCTTAAGATTATAAGAAATTTATTTTCCACCTTTAGTTTTTCGCTTCCTAGTAAAGATTAGTCGAATTTCATAACTCGAAACTGTAGAAAAATGGTGCGCATTGGAACGGGAAAGAAACGAAACTTCGTTGATTTATAACGATGTGAAGTTCAACATTCTGAATTGTTTGCGATTGAGTATTATTTTGCACGTTTCGCTGGAGTAACTTGTAATCTCAACAGAGTCTTGTACGCACATGGACAACAATGCAAACATACTAGTCTAACCATGTGTATGTAAATTTGTTGAGAGGATTTAAGTTGACAGTTTGTACTGAACCTTTTAGAACCAGTGCCACCTAATGCTGCGATGGAAAAGCCATTTCTACTTAGCGGGGGATCAGTCAGACTTGAGGCGTGTCTAGACCGGGCTATTTACGCACACGGTGATACGATAACAGTCCACGTTAACGTCACGAACGACAGTCATAAGTCCGTCAAAAGATTGCAGGTATGTACGAAACAAGAATTATACATTTTAAAACTAATTGATATTCATGATTTTACAGAATTTTTGATTCAATTGAAACTGATCTACTTATTTTAGAGGTATAATAAATGCATTTAAGGAATGCATTTCAATTCGATCGATAAAAGTAAATATGCAACTTTGAAGCCAACATTTATTTGGACAATAGTGAAAATTGACTCTACATCTGCAATTCAATGCATTAGCAATTTGAGGATCAACGTAGAATAAAAGCCGATTTAACAGTTCCCGGGGAAAAAATTACTCAGCCAATGTTAAATGTGATCAAGCACGTACCAATTTTCCCCAAAGCTACCTTTCGTAAGCCCCTTCTCGACTCAGTAGTACTCTCCTCCTTCAGTACTCAGTAGGGGCGGTTGAAAATTTCCGTACCGAAAGAACCCTAAACACTAGCAACGTTCTCAAGAATTCGCGAAGACTCGCGAATGTTCCGGGCCACGAAAATAAAGATCGATCCAACAATGTAACTCGTAACCTTTTTCCATTTCAACCCTATTTTCCTCGAACGAACAACTTTATCACATCCCGCAGGCGTTCCGAATTACGCACGTTCAACGACTTTTTTTCTCTTGTGGAGCAAAAACGGAAATAAATTCGACGGACTGTTCATTTGGAACGCGCCCCAATGAAATATCATGAGAGAATATGCGGGACGTGTCAAAATGAGGGTTGCTCCGAATGATCATTCAGCAAGACCGGTGAACGATGAGAAATCGGGCATAAAAACGAATCTCGTAGAATTTCGCCTTATTCTGATTCCTAGTACGACGAAAATAAGGTAGAAAATGTTTCGCGAGAAACAGAATATTCTTGTAGCTAAGTTACCGAAATTTTTGGGTTTCCATTGATTTGTATTAGTGATAATTCGAGGAGGGATTCCCACTAAATTAGTTTCACTAAAACCATAATTCGGGGTGAAGCCCGCAAATCGCAATTTCCAAAACGTTTTTCTAAATCATTTTGGAGAAACCTACACCGGATTACAGGAGAAAAAATAGCCAAAGGACTGATCTTTTAGAGAAATAATAAAATAACGAAGATACTTTTTTTTTTAAGTTTCGTCCATCATAAAGATCGAATTCCGCACTTGGGAAATCTGGTTTTGAAAACTTATTAAACTTATTTAGAGATAGTTTTCGTGGACGTACAATGGAATAAAAAAATCGTCTCAGTTGAGAAGATAACAAACTTTAGAAACTTTACTCATGAAAGGGGGAGCATTCCGACATAGGAAATGTGTTCAACTTACTTGTAGAACATTTGGAGGGAAAGGGGCCTTCACTTCGCCAGCCGATTCATTAACAAAAAAAGAACAACAATCTTAGTTTCGATCATTTTTTTTTTTCAAATCTTCTCATAAGGGATCATGGCTGATTTTTTCTTTTTTTATTCCCCAAAGAAATTATTTTTCTTTCATAAAGACAAATGTGAGTAGAATCTTTTAACATTAATGCGTTTCAAGAAAAAATTATGATTCATATACATTAAAGTAAAACAACTGGGTCGACGATGTCCTCGGGTCAATGAATTAGAACACTGCAACAAACATCATTGACGGTACATACCAATTGACCACAGTCTGCCCGAACTCCCAACTATATTAGATCAATGGTGCTTTGTGATGAATCATAATTAACTACTAATCAAATAAAATACCCCAGTGGCTCGTAGCGTTTATCTCGGTACCATGGCTCTGACCGTTCGGAAATCGGAAGTTAACCAGAACTATTCAGGAGGATTTGTTCAACAAACCTTGATATACGTCATTGAAATCTTTAACCTTACTGTGTAGTATATGCTTAAATAGTAGACCAATTTCAATAAAATGGCACAGAGAAAATATGTCTGAATCTACTAGGATGGTTTATTTGATTTTTAAATATTTGCATCAAAACTTGTATTACATTCAACGGGAAAGTTGTACTTGCATCAAATAGATCATGTTATTTGAGTACCCACATTAAAGCTTCTCATCCCCGCCGCCACGTGAGGCTGAGCGTCGACTCGTTTCTCCCATACGAATCGTGCTGTCGATGTGCATAAATTGCGGGAACCAAAGTAATTTTAATATTCTAAACGATTCTGTCTATGAAATCAGTCATGAATGTTTACACCTATTCATGGTTGCAGACCCATGAAAATATTAAATAATAATGGAATTGAATATTATTCAATTACATCAATTGAACATTATTCAATTATATTATGAACATTATTTGAACTTTTACGATTAGAATATATTCGATTTAAATACATATATATTTTGAATTAGAGTAAAACAGTTTTCAATTTCCACAAACGCATAATTCGTTGAAAACATATTAAATATTTACATGAGACATAAATTCTTTATTTACCAGAAATATAAAAATTATTGTGAGCAAAGAAAATAGTTGTTGAAGGTTAAATAGACCTCTAATAAGTCGTACGCCAAGTGAAAATATTATTTTATTCGACTAAATCCTAGTTGGATCATCTAGATGTTTTTTTTTGTGACCCAAATTCTATAATTGAAAAATTGTAGCAATAAGAATCACAAACTAATTTTGTATCAAAACAAACTTTATTATGATGATTTGTTTGAAATTTCTTTTTCTAAATGTTGGCTGAACGTTCCATGCAGATTTAGACCATGAAAGTTAATCATACATTTTGTTTACTCTCTTTTAGAAAGCCGTAGATATAATTGACAAAAACCCGTCAGTAATTTCAGGCATCCGTATATTGATATATGATAGAAAGAATTCTGGTTATAGTCAAACGATGCGAGCTTTAATACCATATTTGATTCAAGGTATTGGTCCTTCAGCACGTAGACGTGTGTATGTTTACGAGTGGCAAGTTCAAAAACGTTGTGGCTGTGGAATCTGAGAGAGAAAGTTGTCCAATAGGGCCTGGATCGAAATTAACGAAAAACTATAGTCTCCGACCGATTATGGGTTCAACGAAAAATTGGATAGCTCTGGAAGATAATTACACTAAAGCAGGAACGAGTCTGGCCTCGACAGTCCTTTGCACTGGCAATGGTGAAAAGGACAGGGATCCTTTTGCCATCAATGTTTCCTACTATGTTAAGGTATGCTATTTTCTTCAGTTACTTAACTAAGTTAACTTGCTGAGAATAAAGAGACACTTCCGAGTAAAATTACTTGATACAACTGACTTTGACTCAAATAAGGAATTAATGAGAGTCGAATAACAAATGAACACTATTATGTGTTAAGGTGAAGCTGCTAATTTCGCTAATGGGTGGCGTGGTATCGTTGAAGCTTCCTTTTACCCTGATGCATCGGAACACCGAGCCCGATCTAATTGGGTTTCCATCTCCAGTGAAAGATTATCGAGAAAAGGTGGACATCGCAATAAACAATACAACAGACAAAGGGAATGGGTCAGTGTCAACCGCAGCAACGAACGACGATCAGGACGAAAAAAAATCACTAATAAATGCAAAAAAGAAACTTCTTGATCAAATGGCCAATGTAGATTTAATAGAACGGAGTGATGAACCCGAATGTACCTGAGAGCAGGTCGGGGTTCACGTGGACGTACCCCGGCCTGCGACTAATCAGCGAAACAACCAAATCCTTCGAGTCACCAAAATCATTAAAAACTCGAGCAACCGTAGTTGCAGAGATGGATTTAGTATACAACGGGCCTGCTGTTGCTTCAGAAGAGCCTCGTAGTGAAGGACTTTAATTGGCAGGAACTTCTACTGTGAATTAACCGTAGGATCACTTGTCATGGCTTTCATTATCGGTATGAAACGATCGAAAAGTCAAATCATCAAATTTTTCATACAACAAAAAGAGTAACGTTTTGAAAAAGAATATGTCGTCGTTTATATAAAAACATTGCTCAACCCGAAATATTAACATTTGGAGTTTTTTTTTTCCATTGGGAGAATATACCCAGATGTAAAAGAAATTACAATGACAGCGGTTTGAACATGAGGGTGTTTTACACATACCTTTAGATCAGAAAATTTTATTAGATCACAACTTGGTAATGAGATTAGACATTTTTTCAATACCCGTGATCTTTTTCTAAGTTTTCTCTTTTTTTTTTTAATCCCTCTCTGTGAATTTCGAAAAATGATGTTTAAAACTCTGAACATAACGACTGGAAAATATCTTAACTATGATGATCAATCTTTTTACAAAGTCAAATAAAAGTTGTTGGTTTTTTATCCATTTTTTTAATTTTTAAAGATAAATTTAGAAAACGTAAACAATTCGTTTATACTTAAAAATTCATTAATTCCATGCCACATGACGAACAACAAAATTTTCTGATTATCAGTTGCATCATTCCTTTTCTAAACCGCTTGTCAATGATTTATGGCATTCTTATTATTGGAAATCACTGGTCTAAACATCTCAGAATTGGTAGGATTATTTACGACCCTTGTTGAATTATAAACGACTAATATTATATTTACTGTATTCTTATAAACGCAACCATCGATCCATTTGAAAGAAACATTATTACTCCGATTAAAAAACGGGACATTTTTGTGTCTTCTCAAATGAAAAAAAAGAACAAAGGAAAACGAAACAACGTAGGCGGTGATATTATATAAGCGACGATGTATGTTTCTCAACATCGTTGAACGACGAAGAACGTCAATTCGTTTTGTAAAAAATAAAAAAGTGGTCAAATACGAAAAAATGCAGAGATTCATAGACACTTTTAATGTCGATAAATTCGTGTTCATTAAGTTTCTCACGGACCGGGCATATGCGTGGAAGTCTTCACGTAAAAATTGTTTTGATCGAATAGGTCTCGATATTGATCTACCGGAAATAAACTACCTCTCCCTTCTTTCTTGCTCTTCCACCGACGAGTAAGCACCTGAAGAAAATTCGATTTTTTCACCGAATAACCCATAAACCAATGTCTATTTTTCAAAGTATACTTAAAGTTTTCGTACTGAAAAAATATCGCCTTACTCTACTTTCTAAATTTAAACTGCCAGGACGTCGTTTTAAAATATGAAAAACAACTATTCGAAAAAAGATTTCTCGTGTAATTTTGTTAAAACAATGTCCGGCTGATCGCAGCTTTGAGGCAAATTCTTATAACGTTTATTTTCTCAACTAGTCGGTCAGTCTATTCGCCAAACTGTTAGATTGTTAATACTATTTATATATACATGTAATATACCGTATATAATAAGATTCGAAATCAGAATTTTTTATTTATTTTAACACTATGTCGGTAAACAAAAAAAAATCTGTCGGGCCAAATTATATATTGTCATATCAAAGGAGCTCGGGATAAAATTCTTCATGAAAAGCAAACTTTCCTAGAGAAATAATCGCACGGCAACTACTCTTTAGCTTAAGTTTCAACAGCGATCATCCCTCTTCCGATTATATTGACTATATTTTGCGAGACTGAAAAAAGACAATGTTGTAAATGCATCATCGAAAGCCTACACTAATGGATTTATGTATCCTTATCAAAATAAAGATAAGTTGAATGTATTTAATATATCTTTGATTTCCGATCCAAAGGTGTTTAATCTAAATTGAAAAAAAGTGATGGGTAAGAAATGTTTTAAACAACTTCTAACTAATTAGTTTAAATCATGACAAATGGCTAGTACAGAATACAACACAAATCAATAGATGAAAAATATAAATAAGCTTCCGGCTCACTTCAGCGGTTTCAGCTGAATTAAACTCATTTTTCTACGTTTAAGCCTGAATATCTCCAACAAAAAATGAGATTATTTACACCAAACGTAATGTTTAAAAGAGTGTACTGGCCGAAGGTCAGGAAAAACAAGTGTATATATGAAAGTTTAAACAGCATTTATATAGTTTAAATTTTCAGGCCAGCTAGCGACTCTCCTAACACAGCCAATGAAACCCAATTTTGAAATTTAATTATGTTCATTGATAGGGCTTACCCCCAGCCTACACTACCTCATGAAACAGCGTAAACTCGCTTACACACGCTTTTGCATAGCATAGCAGAACGCAGCATAAGAAATTTCAACCTATCGGGTAGCTCTATACGCTTCGTTATGCTATACATTCAGCCAATCAGTTTGCCGAACTACCAACAGCCGGCAACCATACGATTGACTTTTATGTTTAAGTTTTACGAAGAACGTGTATAAATTAAGCCTCGTGCATAATGGCCGTTTTCTCCAACGCAATTTAACCTTTTGCAGCACGGTCGCTTCGTCGTGTGTCACCTTTTTCACAATCATTTTACGAGTAGTTGGCGTGGGTTTCACTCGATTTGCGGATTTTCTATTGTGTTCTGGTATGAATTATATATTGAAGAATGAGAATCGATTTGTAATAGGGCGGCCCTTAACTAGGATGTTCTTCAATTTGACATAAATAAATAAAAATGTGTTGCAAAGGATTTTTTTCAATCTTTACAATTAAACGTGACGGGAGGATTGGCTTTCCACCCCTTTAAATACACACCTTCACCCCTTTAATACACGTGTTTCTGAAGTGTTTGCACTTTTGTTCATTTCCCTGCATACTATCATTCTTACTATGCAACTTATCATTCTCAAAATATTTCATGCTTACAAATATATTATATTTGGATACAACAACGCATACAAACGATCAAAAGTCATTAACTTATCATTACGTTGAATCCATACGTAAAAGAAGACAAAATGGGAAAACATTTTTTCCGGAATTTTTCGCTTGTTATAACTGAAAAATCGAAAAACCAGGTTTACGTAATTTTAGAGAAAACATATCAAATCAATTGTGGAAAAAGTTTACGCATTTTTTGTCTTCCTGTTTTTATCAACAACGTGGTGAAATCATGATATTTGTCAATATCATAAAACCAAAACTTTACAGCTATTTTAATATTCTAATTGAATTTCGAAAAGTGCAAATAGTATGTTATGGGTACTTCGTAACAAAGTACTGAACAAAGCGGACAAAACCAGGATCGTGCCCAAAAAAAATGGAATGAATTCCATTTCCATTTGTAGAGGAAAACTTTTTTGCCAAAAATGGAAATACTTAGTATTTTCGGTATTTGGCTATTTTGAAATTCTTAGTATTTCCACTAGTATACATGTCACATCACAAAATTTGGAAAG
>JABSMR010056796.1:0-22597 GCA_018902295.1 Dusona sp. PSUC_FEM 10030013
ATTTTCAATGAAATTTCAACGAAAAATTACTATGTTTTTGCTAAAAACCCTCAGAGGGTCGACATGGTACCAGGGTACTATGATGCCATAGTAATTTTTGATGTTATTTTCTCTCCGTGTACATTTGTTGCTTTCTTAATCAAATTGGGAAGCGGGTAATGAGAGATTTAAGGTTATCAATCGTTCGAGATCTTATCCGAAACAAAATGGCTGCGATCTATCGGTTTCACTTTCTCTACATCCTCAAAGTCGTTCGCTCTCTGGTGGCCGCGAGAAACTCGATTTGGCTTATTTTTCCGCTACAACGTATATATCTCTGGCAATATTTCTCGAAAGCGAAAGAATCGTTCGTTTCATGCGTTGTCGTGTTTCTTGTGTGTATCTGACTAGGGTACCCAGACGGCCTTCGAGATTTTTTCGTATTTCGAATACTAATCCGTGTTTGCGACTCATGGAATTCTCAGTTTCTGCCGAGATCCATACTGAATATCAGTGAGACCAAGCGTTCGTGATGGCATCCTCACCACAAATAGTCCTCATAATTAATACCGTCCCTGCGGGTATCTAACACATATTCAGGGGGAAAAAATGATTTATGCTAATCTTATTTCAGTCGAATTTTGGGGGACATAACAAAAAATGTTGTTATATGAGATAATACAAGCAAAAAGTCTTTAGAAAGGACGACGGGATCGCATTAGATTGCTTAAGATTTTCACGCATCGATATTTCAAAGAAAAATCCGTATAAATGAACAGGAAAAACATCGACACCAGCAAAAAACGTTCGACGTTTGATGAGCGCAAAAAACTTTTCCAAGTTTATAACCGAGAGAACGCACATTGTGGTTTCTCTGTCGACACATCGATATAACAAAATACACAGTATCGATATAGCGTATATTTCAACTGGAACTACCTTGTATATTATGCCGGGCAAAGATAGATCGATCTCTCTCGTCTTTTACATTCCACTTCGTCCTTCCTCCAAGTGTGCAGTCTGTAATGCGTTTCTGTGCAAGAGAGACGAAGAGAGATAGAGATAGAGAAAGAGAGAGAAAAAAAGACATCCATACATCGAAGAATACGAGTTTTGTATAGTTTAAAAGCAGTAGTGGCTTACAAGGCAGTGGTTTGCTCATGGTTTTCACGTCGTTTGGTGTTTGTGTAGTGCACACAAGGAAAATAGGTTCACTACGGGGGGGGTTCATATGCGTGTAATCACGGACTTGGAAGTGGCCATCGATGTGTTTACCGCACGTTCGTAAGATGTGTGACGCGTTTGCGAGGCTAACAAGTGTGCGTAGGTATTTACGTAGAGTTGAGGCCCCAGTGAAGAGAACGCTGAAAACTCTGCTGCGGTGAAACGAGCAGGTTGGAAGGGCGGAATGGAGAAACGTGCGCGTAATGCTTAGAGCGGGAAACGGTCGGCGAAGGTGATCGGGGACTCGCGAGTGAATGCGACTTGGTATAAAGGAAGATCTTTATGTATATATGTGTACATATACGTACTACATATATATATGCGTATATAAACTTCTGGGCATTGCCTGCTCGTTTCGTGCAAGAACGAAACGCTTAGATACGCTAAACAACTTTACACGATAAAAGCGTGCGAGTGTGTATATATACACCTGCGGGCGTGTTGTACATATTTATAAGCTGGATGGAATCACACATGTACACGGATTGTAAACATCGTACGAAGAAGGAACAGTTGCATAGTAGGGAAAACGAGTTTTGTTTACACACAATCTCGTACGTCTTGGACCGATGCTGTGGCGATCGGTTATTTTTATTGCAGCATTGCTAAAAACGTCGTTAATCCTATAATTTGATCTCCCGAGACCTGGACAACTATGGAATGAAAAAACACGGCTAGGCGCATGTGCGAAGTGCCAGCCAATAAAATTGCGTACTTGCGAACATGTGGTAGTAGTGGGGGAAGCCGAGAACTCAGTCGTGTGAATGACTTTTGCGGAGCTGGTTACTGGAGACCAGATCTGCAACTTGAGATCCAAATTTGGTGCCTATTTTTTGTCTAGAAATGTCGAAAAAACAGATATTTTCCCTGAGGATGTTAACCTGTTGAGTAAAATTTTTTTTTTATTGTCCATAGAAATAGTAATTTCAAAAAAAAAATACAAACTTCCTTTGAGAAAGCAAAAAAGCTTCTTCCTATCCTGGAACCTGAGATAAGTTTATGCATTTTTTTCAACAGTCCAAATTACAGGATTGCTCGCAACGGAAGCCCTCATAAATTTATTTAATACCTGGATTAATGGCTGAACGAATAAGAGAAAAAACTCTAGAAAGTGTAGTATAACTCTGGAATCGAGTTAATCGGGTAATTTGACCCCAAGAGGTCCTGGGGTTTTACCGTCCGTTTTTCACGCTTTAAGATGGCGAAGAAGAATCTGTCGGGAGAACCATGAGTGTCTCTTCACATCGCCGCACGAGGCAGAAAGAAAGAAAAAAGAATAGAAAAGGAGATTGGCCGTATGTGTACGCGAGTGTCTATGTGTTAGTTGGCGGTGAAGCCTTTGTAGTGCCTTGGGGCCCTCAAGGCGCGTCAAATTTGGTTGAAAATCAAATTAATCTCGCGTGGCATGGACGCGGTGGGGAGAAGAGGTTCCTGTGGGCCCTCCTCTGCGATCATCGCTCCTCTCTTTCATCTCTCTTTTATATATCCTCTGGTGTCTCTTCGTAGCTGGGGCGCAGAGACACGAGCAAATCGAAGCTGTCCGACGGACCGAGCCCTCTGTTGAGGTGATCATATATAGGTATATGTGTGTATACGCAGAGGCCCCACTGCCATGGAGGTCGAACTGACGGAGAGCCCAGAGGCGAGAAGAGAAGGTGGCGCAGCAACAAAGAGCTTTGGACTTCTGACCGTCCGTCTCTCAGGGACGGAGGGAGCATTTTATATTTTTCATCTGACATTCTTCTCCGAAGACATTCAAACGAAATTCTATAAGAAAAAAAAAATCACCCGTGATACAAACCCCATGAAAGGAACACTTCGCTACAGGTAAATATGGTGGGCTTGAAGAAACACCATTACCAGACACCTACGACGATTTGATCCTTCGAAAAAAGAAAAATGATATTTCTCGTATACGAAACACGTCCCGTAATTTGTGGTTATTCTCCTCTGTAGTATTCTCTATACAGGCATTCGAGTCACCTCGCGCGTACGAGAAACAAAAGCACGGAGTAGGCGTGTAGCACAAGGCACCCACTATACTTAACCGCAAACCCATAATATCCCCAATGCTATCGAAAATCGATTATTCTCATCGAAAAATCAATGAAAAAAGTGGCCCGAAGAAGAATCAAAGACGAAACCTTAGCCGTTGTGTAAAAAAGAGAAGTATGCAGGAGGAAGAGGAAAAAAAAGGATCTAGCAAATCCAGAGGGAGGAGTACCCTATAGCGAACATGGAGAGTCGCCTTGAAGCTCGAAGAACGACGCGCGAGAGTGCTTGCTCGTTTTTCTTTATTTCGGTCTGGAGGAGAGCGAAGCGTGGTTGGATGATCTCGGAGCTTTCGTTTTTTCGTGTTCCTCGACACCCTGTATACATGAAGGAGGAGGAGGTAGAGAAGTGGAGTGCGAGTTACCACCTCGGATCACACACGGGGGATCGGAGCTGAGGGACGACGGGGACGTTTGCGCGCGACCCTGGCGCCCTGAGCAATCCAAGGAACAAGGAGTCCCTTGCAAACGTCCACGCGAGAGATACAGAGTGAAAGAGAGCAAGAGCAGAAGCAACAAGAGCGCACAACACACGTAGCAAGACCCAATTCTCGGAAGGCCCACACCGCGTCGAAGCTCGCTACCCGAGACGAACGACCAGAGGAAATAAGAAACGAGAAGATCGTGTGGCAGCGAAGCTGATCGTTCTTCCAACGGCAACGGGAGGATCACCGGGCCCCTTGGGACCTTAGCGAGAATAAAGGGTGGGGCACCACAACGGGGCATGGGTGCATCGATTTTACAAAACTGCTACTCTCTTGCGCACCCGACGGAATCATCGAAGAAATAAATTGAACCTCTCCCTACCCCAAAATAAAGTAGAAACGCAGGTCAGACGAGTGCAAGAACTTAAATTACTCCGTCCAAACGATCAACATCCCAACGAGAGAATATTCACCAAATTCTAAGTCGTTTTCGAAATTCTAAATCAAAAGAAATTCAACTACAGTTGGAATGATCACTGAAACGAGGATTGTTGGAATAGCGATAAAAAAATGCGACTCCGCGGTGTATGTGTGCCTTATTAGTATCGTCGATGGAAGTTTTAGGGGAACGGCTTCAGAATCCGAGCTTAAACGGCATGTTTGGTCGATGGCACTCGGAAATAGCTGAGAGGAAGGCAATTGTTGGCATATGTCGGTCGAAGAAAAATGGCCAGAGCGAGATTCCAGCGACGTGGAATCTACCGGCGGCTGAGAACAGGAATGATCAGGCTGTACGTGATCGAGAGACATCAGGACGAAGAGAGAGATGTAGAAGGAGTGAGGAAAAGCAAGTAGAAGTGAGAAAGAGAGATCTTTTCAACTGACTACGGAAAAAATGGAATCCTCTTCCGACTCCCTGCGAAAGGAGAGAAGAAGTCACGGTATGATTGCTGGGACGATGCTTCGGTGTAGAAACTTCGGACGATCTTCGTCATTCTGAGATTTGTGGTACATAAGATGAAAGAAAGAATGAGAAAAAAGACCCATTTCGTGATTGTTCTTGATTCTACTGCAGCTCCAACATCCTTACGTATGTCAAAGGATTTCTGGTCATTTTCCACACGAGTCAGGAGAGACGACTCCCTTGCGCTATGCAACAGGGGCTCTGCTTTTTTCAAGCCAACCTAACCCGAGTGGACGCTTCTTACCTTTGCAAGCGATGCCCATTTTTGGTTTTCACAACGCTCATATACACGAACGACTGGTTTTACGAGATGCTCGACGCAGGAGAAAGCCTTACGTGGCTTTGCGAGGATTCGTCTTGTGATGTGCGAAATGCAGTGAACCTGCCTTCCGACAATCTTACTCTTCTTTGCCCTTATTTCTTATGGTTTAATCTTCCATAGCTAATTCCCTTTCGATAATAATCCTTAAGCTACCGTTTTTTTTTTCTTATGTACTTAACAATTCATCAAAGTTCTAGCTTTCAAGCGTTACGGAGTTGTATGAAACACTCATAACTACTAAATGACTAATCCAACAATGTTTTTTCCGTGTCATTGTACAAACGAGAATAAATAAAGTGATATCTCTTCTCAGGGCTTTTTCTCAAGGCACTTTTCTACAACATTTGTCAGCTGTGGTTTTACACTATAAACCTTCATACTCGCCTACTCGGTTGACCAGATGGCGCGATGGTAGTTTCATGACGCAATTTCGCAGTGGTCGTTGAACCGAAAGACTTCGAGGCCTCTGAGAGGCTGTGCACATTGCGCTGTGCCTTTCATTCATCCGCGAAAAAATCACGACTCCGCACCTGGCAATCTCGTATGCTTTTATTAACGGGAGCGTTGCAAAGTTATCTTTACCTTGCGAAATTCTCCGGCTGTTGCAGCATTTTGATTGAGCCTGAAATTCGATATTTCTGAATTTTCATCACGAAGATACGAACGATACGCAATTAAGTTTATTGCACAGTCTGAATTTACATTTTGATTAAATATCAAAAGCTAGTTCTTCGTATTTTAATTTTTTCTTCAAATTAATCATGTGTTGCAGGACAAAATGGCTTCCTTGAGGCGTACGACGGTCTTATTCGCCATCTTTTATGCCCAGATGTCCCTCCTGCACGCCTATCGTGAACACAAGGTTATTATCATAAAATAAAAACAATTTTTAGTCCTAAAAGCAAAATTTTATTTGAAACAACAAAAAATATCGTCGTTTGTTATTCGCTAGGTCCACAACATCGTGTTGTATCCCGACAAACATAGTTGGTGCAAAACAACGCCCATCAAGCAGGTAGTCACGTGGCCCCAATGCTCCTCGCAAGAATTGGACAACAACGTTTGTGTAGGTGCATGTTTCTCGTACATGGTACCTCACAGCGATCCCTCAGCACCAGGTGACCTCATTAGACCCTACTGTGACTCGTGTCAGCCTCTCGACAGTGTCTGGCATACGGTACGTCTTAAAAACTGTAATATCACTTAATCCGATGAATCAAAGCAACAAATTAATAATTTATCCTCGCAGGATGTAGTTTTGATAAAAATAAAACTTGAATATAACGAGCAACAGATCGCGATACGAGGAAAAAATCAATGATTTTATCAAATGTTCTCAGGTGACGCTCGACTGTAAAGACGAAGATAACAAGGCAACGACCATGCAAAAGAAGGTACAAATAATAACAAACTGTTCGTGCAGTTCGTGCACCGAGACGTCGAGAATAAAACCCGATTACAACACATTCCTCCAGTCGCTCGGGGACGAGAATATCGACAAGAACGCGAACATGGTGCATGAGACGCCCGATTTGTTGTTGAATCCGAACTTGAATTCATCGAAGAATACGACGAAGGATGGAGTGCAAGCGAACGAGAGATTCCTTCAGCTGTTCAAACAGCTCAAAGGAAGTGAGAACATTGACGAGCACGGTGCTAAGGAACTTTTCACCAAGTTCGAGGAGGAAATTGATTTGGAAAAGTTGCGAGATTTGTTGCGCAAGTACAGTCAAGAAGAGGAACACACGAAGCATCATCAACAGCACGAGCAGCATCATCAAACGAACAAACAAACGGAGCATGAACAACACGAGACACATCACGGTAGCTCGGGACTCATGCATCGCGGCCCTCATCATTCGATGGTTCTTGACTCGGAAGTCAAAGAGAAAATCGACGTTGAACCCCATTATTTACATCCCGCGGTGGCTGGCCAAGATATAAGCTATCACGACAACGTTCTCGTTGACAAGAGCAAGAAAAAAGACTTTTGAAGGTCTTACCGAGCCTCTAAATCCTCCACCCACCCCCGTTAGTCTTCGTTTATTTATTCCACGGCTAAATGACGAGAGAAAAAGTGGCGAAATTACACCCAGTGCCGGAAGATCGTACTAAAAGTTCTTCCTCGCAGAGCCAGTGCAATCGATCAATGCCAAGATTTCGTGCATCATTTATGAAATATCCACTGTTTCATCTCCCGATCTTGTTCATTTACCAATTATTTCGGCAACATTGCGAACAAGATCCGAGGTTAAGGCAAACGGGTCATCGACCAGCCCTTGAAAAGTTGCTAATTAAATCACACGACAAAAAATTCAACAACAACGATTCTCGAACACCCAAGATCATCATGAATTCGAACTTTAGTGAATTTTACGAATTTTAACGATCCAGGGAGTTGTAAAAAATATTATCATCAAAATTAATAAAATTACTTTATTAAATAAAGATAAATTAGGATTTTATTGAGTTCACGAAGAAATTGTTGATGTTATACGGAAATCATCCAGAGGGAACGAACAAGTGGAGAAAAGGAACGGAAATTTCATACGAAAGAGAGATAAAAATTCTAATATATTCAATTATAATCGTATAATTAATTATTATTTTTTATCATTTATTTAACGAGCTAACGCCAAGCGTTCTATCGACAGTATGTGCCGACGTTCATTATTATTATTCGAAATATTGTTATTTACTCGTGAGTTGAGAGGTACACTTGGTATGTACATAAATTCGCTCAGTATATAATAAAAAGAACAATCAACATGGTCTACCCTAACCCCAAAATTTACTTTTTTCTTTGCTTCCTCTCAATCCTCCCCCTTTTAGTATTTCCTGTTTTTAGTTTTCCAGTTTTTCATTTTAATTTAACCTACATTTTTCCATAGTCATTAATTTCACTCATAAATGTAAAAGTAAAAAAATTTATTGTGCATTACTGTCAATTTCATTTCGTTCTCGTAAAACTTCGAAACCCAAAACTATTTTTTGGTTCTCAGTACAAAATAGAGATTTTTTATTGTTAGAAAAAAAATCCTTGTAAATTTCACGGTAAACGACTTCAAAGATAAAAAACTTATCATTTTTATGCAAAAGCCTTATGAAACAGATATTTAATCGCAAGTCCACCCGATTACAAACCGTAATCTCCAGTTTATATTGCGAGTGATCAGCTTTGATGAGTGAAGAGGCAATAATATCAGTCTTAGAGTTTAGATGAAATTCGACTAAATAAGAATATTGTGGTTATTAAGATAACACATCGCTCTTTCGAGCTTATAGGCAATCCGATTCATCAACGCCTTTAAGGAGGAGAGAGAACGAAAGGAAGGGGCGGGAGCGGTTCTGAAAACACGATAAGAGACAATATAGTCACGTTTTTCTTTACTTTAGTCGCTCAATTTTTCTGATTCGCTCAATCTCCCATTCTCGCTTTCACTCTCTCTCTCTCTTCCTCTTTTTTTTGTCTCGTATCATTGATTCGGTATGTGTAAAGTGACGAAATACATCGTTGAGCCAATCAGTGGTGAATGTATTGGAAAGCGGGGCAGTAATGAAGAGCGTATTTTCACGTGGTCCCCGTCAAGTTCCACGAACAAAGTTGCCCCATATCGCAGTCGGCTTAGCGAGGCCCGTTCACGTTCGAAATGAGTCGCGCACAGAACGCTTAGTGAGCTGCGTGCAGCACGCTAAACCGCTCATCGACACGGACAATTAATTAACATGTAGTTGGTCTCGCGGCAAGCCGAATCCACCGGATCTTCGGCCGCGGAACCATCTGGATTCGAGTACTTTTTTATTTTATCTAATCGCGTCCTTAAGTTTGTTTTCGGTCAAAATTTCACGTACAATCTACAAAAATGATCGATCGAAGAGCGAAAAAAAAACCGTAGAATTGTGACGCGATTTTGCCGTATCGTGGAATCGCGAGATAAAGTTTTAAAAAATACTGGAACCCCCCCAAATCCCACCGATAAAACGGTGATCGATTCTCACGTACAGTGTATTAAGTTTGCTGAATAATCGACGTGTACATTTTTGGCACCAAGAAGAAACGCACACACATGAAAAATGGATATTATGGACGGTAGGAAAAGCCTTTCATTTTATGAAATACTTTTTCAATTTTATCGTTCTTGCCGCGTAATTCGATTTTGTACAAATTTTCAAGTATTTCATTTCATTTGTATAAAAAATATCTGCCGATAAAATATTATGTCATAAATTCCCCTCGCGCTGCTGACTTTTCGATAATCATATTTACCCACCGTTTGCCGCAACTTTTTAGCCCAAAACATTTAAAAAAATCACTTCTATTTTATTTTTTGTCGAAATTAAAAATACAATAAAATCGAAATGTCTAAATGATCGAAAATGATCGAAATGTCTAAATGAAAATAATTGAGATTATTAAAATGTGGTGAATGTAATTTGTGTGAAATAGTAGGTTTATGATATTGTACACTGTGGCGATTTATGTACGTCTTCGTTTAGTCAATAAAACCGTTGATGCAGATAAATATTTAACGGTTCAATTATACGGCATGTTCCAATGTTCATACGCGGACGAGGTTCCGTGACCTCTTGAAAGATTCGTGATAATGCGAAGCCAGTCTTCAACATACCATTGATGGAGTTGAGTGAAAAAGAGATAGAAAGGCAAACAGGGAAAGATAAAAAGGGTGGGGGAATAAGAGAGTATAGTTGAATCGTTGCATTTCATCAATATATTTCAATTACAATGAAACCAACCTAACAATAGGAATTTCTGTTATTTGTACTTGCACAATAACGCTCGTAAAGTAAACCATAAAGATAAGCCCGGAACTTTAATGCGTTCGTATATGTTTCCGGATTTTTGGGTGATAAAAAAAAAGCATTAAATTTTTATGTGGCGTATTTTCAACGCTAATGATCATTACGACATTACTTGGGCCAGTGAAAATTGATAATTGTTCATTAACAGTTCGAATAATTATTTAAGAGCGCGAAAAAATGGACATATTATAGGAAATACGAAATGTATTCGATTTTTGTATTTTTACGTGAATTTTTCGCTTTCATTCAGCCTCCATTAATCCGCTTTAACGTCGTACATAAAATAATAATAATAATAATGAAAAGGCACGACAGCTATGTACGAGAAAGCAAGACATTCAACTTCGGGCATATAAATAGATGGAACTTTTTAAAAAAGAATGACATTTAAATCGTATTCATTTTGTGTACGAATTGAGGTATGAATCAGGTTGGCACCAGATTTCACATTCAAGCTATATATTGTGGATTCATAAAGTGAAATCAACGTGGCTTTACTTGGCGTCATAAGCAGGGAGGATCATGACCGACGGTCGCCCACTCGTGCGAGACTTCCTGCGGAAGCGATGGCATACGAGTCGACTGGCTGTTTGGCAAAACATATCGACCGCGTTTAAATTTAGTAACGCCTCAATCCCGCAAAGATGAAGAAGTAATTGAGAAAGCACGTTGAGTTGATTTTAGTATGCTTTTGGCGAGAGAACAGGGCATAAATTCGTCACCAAAAGCGATAAAACAAAAAATACACTTAAAAAAATGGTAAAAAAATAAAAAATCGTTTCGCGGCGTCGAAAATACGGATGCGGTTTTAGAAGAGCAAAAGTCTCGAGAGCAGAATGATACGGGAATGGGGGATTCCCTCGTTTGTCAGACTCGCACGCAAAACTGGTCAGGTGTTTAAGGGCCCGTCCCAAGCCCCCGACTAATCGTGCCAGCTTTAATATCTCGCATTTATTACCGTGCCGGTGCGGCGCCGTCGCCTACCGGCAAAAACCAAACCTGTTTTTTTCACTCTCCCATCCCATCCTTCTCTTCACGACCCGAACGAATTGGAACGAATAACGAACTTCGTTTGTTCCTTGTGAACCGCTCGGACGATTCCATGGGCCCCTTTTTGCATATGGTTATTGCCGCAAGAAATAGAAAATAAAAAAAACATGTCATGCTGAGTGCAGAAAAAAGGGGGAAAGAAAGAGACGAGACACGATTAGCGAAAAATTACGCTACTCTCTGGTATTGCCTTCGATGAAACAATGTATTCTTCGTCACGCGATTCTAGCTCCACTTAATATCTGTGCCGGCCAGTCAATTAATTACGGGTTTCCAGCTCTGCAATTTGAAGAATTATTATTTTTTCAACTCAACAATAATTGGCTTTTTCATCTCCGAACTATCAGCCGGACAAATTATCAACAGCGATTTTGTTAATTAATAAAAATTGCTATTGTTAACTATTGTCCGGATATATTCGCTTCCAACCAGTGAAGAACAACGTCAATTTGAAACTTTTTTTCCTGCTGATGTTTAATTCTTTACCGAGTAACAATCTGGACTCAAATTTTGAGAATACCGAATCAGCATCTTCCGTCACGCGCTTCTTAAGAATATTACCAAATCACAATTATAGAGAATGTCCCTTCCCGATTACATTTGATTAGTCAGCTGCTGACCAATGGTTATTTTCATCGAGGCGACAGGCACGACGGTTAAGATTTCTGAATTAGATGCTGATTGATATTATAGAACGAAAATACGAGAGAAGCGAAATTCGTCGTACTGCCAAACATCAGTGTGCACGTGGAATCGAAACTTAATTTTACAATTACGAAAGCGTAGTTAGAAATTTCGTGCGATTGCACAATTTTACAGTATATCACCGGTTATGCCCAGGATATTTATACGCCAATGAAACTCGATGTATACAGCTTATCGATTATTATCACCTACACAAAATGACCATCAATAAATTCCCATGTACGACACTACGATGCTACGATGTCGAATCCTTTAGTCTCACTGTTTTTGAAAATGAATACAAATCATTATATTTCTTAGACCAAATAAAGCGGAAATCTGGCTTTGGTAACCAGTTTCTAGACCTATAGGTCGTGGCTCGAAGACACCGGTACAAAACTGGAGTAACTGGCCCAAATGGTTTGGGGCCTCGTTCGAACAGGGTCAAACTACATATGACAATATTTCCGAATGGTAAAGAGATCAATAGCGTTTCCGTAAAGTCTTAATGGCTTGCTCATCTCTTTAAAACTGTCGGGAATAGGTCTGCGATGAAAGAGGGTTGAACAGTGATTTAGAACGGAACCTCGATCACGTGGCATAGAAAACAAACTGTTGAAAGATCGTTTGAGCGGTGAGGATTCTATGTGATCTTTTGGTATGAAATTTAGTGAAGATGCGCGTGCCGAAGAAGTCTACACCCATGTGTTTATTCGTGTATTTATATACATGTGTATATGTATGTCGAGAAGCACTCCAAAGTCTCGCGTTCACGATCTCACACAATCCATGAGAGGGTTAGAACTGAGCCGGCGGCGAAACCGATGAATTACAAACGAGAACAAGGCGCAACGCCGTTTAAAAGGCCGTCTCGCGTAATTAACGGGAGCACGAGTGTCGAACAGAGATGGATAAACGTGTATATGTGTGTGTACATGTATATATAGATTAAAGCAAACGGTAGGAGCGCCGGACGGCGAGACCCGTTGCCGGGCTTCGAACAAATGAGTCATGGCCTTTCGGGGTCCCTCTCGGGTTGTCGCCGGTCGAGACGCCGACGCAACAGCCACGAACCATTGTTGAGCGGCGGGGAGAAGCGAGGGGTGCACTATGTGCAACCAAGTCTCCAAAATCCCATGGGCCCTGGGGCTTTGAATGCATTTGGTAGACGATTGAGAAAATAATGACAATTCTTATTTTATCTTTGTTACACGTGTGCTCCAAAATATGACGGTCTGTATTCGGAGCCCTTCCAAGGAATAAATAAATGGTTGACCTCCATATTTATGGAAAATCGTAAGGATAAATTGAAAAAGGAGTAGAAATTAAATTAAAAATTCACTATAAAATGCAAATGGATTTTTAACCATTTTGGAGTGCGGGGAACAAATTTGGGATGTTTATTCATTAAAATGATTTTGGAACTCCAATTTTTTCGGAGTCGAGTGCGAGCCTTTTGCTGACGCCTTGAATCGTTCCGTACCTGTGCGCGGTACCAGACAACTTTTGCACCGCCGGCATCAGCGCGCATGTGCTCCGCCATTGGCGAACGACAGAGCCTTCGACAATGCCCCTGAACGCGTCGTCTCGACGCTAAATAATTGTTACGATTGAATTGTAACGGAGAGTAAAAGTAGTGCGTCAGTTTCTTGCCATCCTCGTGATTTGGAGCGTGTCGAAAAATAGAAGCGGTGTAAATTAAAAAAGGACCGATAATTGAACGATAACTCGAGGCGGCCATGAGCAACGAGATTATGCAGTCGACACGAGGATCGACAAGTTTTGTCCGCCATTTTTTTAAGTGAACTCGAGCGACACGAGGTTTCGGCAAAAATCGTCGTAACAGCGTGTGTACCCGCGCACGGGCAAACACATCGAACTCGTCGGCAGACTTTCGGCCAGCGTTAAAGAGCAACACTTTAGCCTCCTATCGACCAAGTCTCGAGGCTCAAATAGGTGTTACGTTTAGGTAGTAGAAAAGAATCCGATACTCGCGGCTCCATCAGAAGTGTGATTCAAGCCGTCCTGCTAAGATCTCTCGTAACCAGTGACTCCTCCGAAATTGCATTGGATAGCAGACGGAAAGTTTGCGCGGTGCAACGAGGTCTTAAAAGAAAACGAATTTTCGATCGTGACGTTTTTGACATTTAACGACGATTCATCTGATTAAAACAATCCAAATGTGAGGCCCAGCACCGAGATACGATGCAAAAAATACGGTGGAATTTGTTGAAAACAGAGTGAAGATAACATTTTTTTTTTACCCAACGATGAACTTTTAGAAACATTCATAAGACACATTTTGCAAAGGGGGAAGTCCAAAAAATCGTTCAAAGTGTGTCCGTGGTGCGGGGTGATATTTTTTTTATTTTACGTTCTATGATTTAACGATAATAGGGAAGTGCGAATTGAATAATTGACAAAAAACGAAAAAAACAACAACAATAATTTGGTGAATCAAACGAGGATGAACAAAATGTTGGGAATAAACTGTTGCTGCACCGTGTTTTCTGTACTTAGAAGTCCCGAGGAGGGCGAATCGTTTAAACGGATCATCTGAAAAAACAAAATTGCCAGCTGTTCAACTCTCATTTAATTATCATTTATTTCCCTCTCCCTGTTGTCGATGAAAAAAAAATTGATGTATATTTATATACACATATATCTATAAATATCATTTTTATTCGGAGGGTGCTGAATTAAAACGACCTCGGTTTGTGCTCTCTGAACGCTTGGAATCGGGTATAGATGCTGATTTATTTTGGGAACAGTGACAGTGCCAATTTGCGATCCCAAAAAGGAGTGGCGGAAAGGAAGTTGAGACATTGAAGAAAAAAAAGTTTTCGTTGCCAAGGAAAATTCGACAAAGTTACGAATTTCATCGGAAGGACGAGCAACCAAGGATTTGTGTCTGGCAAATCGAGTCGGTCTAAACATAGACGAAGAAGAAAAAGTTCTTTGCGAGACTTAATGCTCACATTCCCAAGATTTTTTTCCTCTCTGTGCACATCGATCAACGTAGCCTTGAAGCTTAACGACGTGTATTGGGCGAGTATTTTTCATATTGTCTAAAGATATATACGCGACGGGGAAAGAAATAGGAGCGAGAGAGAGAGAGAGAGACGCAAACACGGTACGATCGATTAATTCCACGAAGTATATATTTTTTCCGCTTTGTACCATCAGGTGGATTCCCCCCATGTTTCCAAGAATTTAATATACGATAATTATAAACGCGAATGTGAATTGAAACTTGTCGATCACCGGCAAAACAGATCTGATTTCGATTTTAGTCGATAATACAGATCGAACGAATTTCCGCGAAAAAGAAAAGCGAGAAGAGAGGGGGAGCAATAGAAAGAGAAATTCTGAATAATTGCCGATCGAGTATCGAACGAGACGGCAGAAAAGACATCAACGAGACACCCCGTAATGTATTTGAGATCGCGCTGTGGAAAAAAAGGGAGGCACGAGTACAATAGAGAATTGTCGCCAATTACTTTTGCGACCGTTGCACCGAGTTTCGATATCCTCAGTTACAACAGCAATCGCTCATCAAGGCGCTTGCACAAAGCTGTCTCCGAGGAGGAACGACGACGAGACTCTTGCTTGATCAACTGTACTTCGGACTTGGTTAAATCGAGTCTAAAGTCACTGGGCGAATTGGAACGCGGTATGAGCGAGAGCGAAAGGGCGGTTACGACGCCGAGAATCGGTTGGCGCAAACTTACCGATCCTGGTGACTGACACGAGACTCGTGTCTCAAGACGAGACCCGGAGCGATAGCATACGCTTCGGCCAGCTCAACGTCTTCTAAAGCCTTCGAATCGCAGCCAACGAGCATATTTAACGAGCCCTGTTATCGATCTCCTGATTATCTGGACGATCTTACCGATCGGGAGATCAAATTGTAAGGGTAATCGCGTTAATTATCCACGCCAAAAGGTCAACGCTCATGCGAACCAAATGCCTGGCGTAGGCGGCTCGAGGATCTACAAGAGAGTCCTGAAAAGAGATTCCGAAATGGCGGGTAATCGGTGCCGGTAGCAGACGGGGTTAACGCGAGTATCCAGTTACAATATTTCGTGTCCCTGACCCCGGCTCTACGGCCCCCGTACAAAAGGGGTCAAAGTACAACTCTCAAAATCATCTTGGAAACCGCGCGAGCTAGTTTAATCCAGAAACTTTGGAAGTTGGAACAATCGGAACTCGTATCCCTCCCCATTAAAACCCCATTCTGACACTTTTTGATCTCCCAAAGATAATATCGTTGTAACTTGAAAGGACAATAATCGGTAGTGCGTAAATCAAAGTGTGCGTGCGTGTATGTGTGGTGTACTTAATTCGTACTATAATAAAAAGAGAACAAAACGGTTGTGAGAAATTGATCATACCGCGTGGGAAAAATCGAGTAGAAAGAATATCCACTTAAATATCCGAATGACTGGTGATCGAAAAGCTTGCAGAATGCCGTCAACACCGAAAAAGTTCAATCTTAGCTTCGCTAGAAACGCTTACAATGTGTTTGGCAAACGTGACTCAGGAACGAGGACGGAAAATCAGCGAGAGCAGAAAACGGAATTGTTACAGGGTAAGAATCGTTAGGATGATGTAAGTAGCGTTCACGGAGTCGATAACTTTGAACTCACTTTCGTAGATCTGAGAGAAAACGAGTTTGAAGTCCCAGCAGACGCTGATCTGCAAGAGACTGACCATAATTGTGTCCATACCCGCGATGACGTGTTTCTCTTATTAACAGTGCCCCGGCAATGCCAATGATCTTGCCCCGAGTCATTAACACGAGAAGAAATAAATTGAAGCCATAAGGCTTAACAGTCTTGAATCCCTCAGAGATTCAAAAGTGAACGTATTGGAGGAGAAATAACCTGATTAAAAGAATATTAATAATTTATGAAAGCGTTGGTTGGGCAGCGAGAAAGTCAGACCAGTGAAACGCGAGTACCACTTCCTAAACGCGATACATTTTCAAATCAGCAATATATATTCGTCCACGAGTGGTAATTGTCACGGAATTAAAATCGGACGATGGAAGCTTCCAATTTATTTTTTCTCGTTCTAGGCACCAGAGGCAATGGCCTTATTCAACTGAAAAATGGCGTGGACTACATCAATCCGGGCCAAGAGGACCAGATGGAAATTTATGGGTACGTTTATCGTCGATTACACTTCGAAAAGTCGAATTTTCCTCACCACATTTCCATTCTACTTATTCCTGCCAATTCTCATCCGCAACTTATTTCCCACGAGTAAAACGACTCTCAGGTCAATCTGATAGGACTCTACGAAACTGGTTTCGCAATACGTTTTCCTTTGATGCGAACAGATTCCGAAGAAATCAAAAGTACACGTTCATCACCTGGTTTCTCATAATCATTACCGGTGGCCTCCTCCGGCTTATATTTCACTGGGTTCCACGTCTGATGCTGCTCTCAACACACTCCAAATGTCGACTGGAGGAGGCCGAAACAGTTCTGCTGATCGAGAGATTTCAGGGCAAACATACCAGCTATTATGTCAAGAAACTAAGAACAATGACAGCTCTGGATGTCACGTGAGTTGTGAATTCAATACTTCACATTTTATCTACAATCAGGCGCTATAAAAAGCAACAAAATTTGTTTTCAATGACGCATTAAAAATGCGCATTTAAATCAGAAGGAAGTCAATTGCTTCTATTTATAAACAGTCATATCTTAATATTCCAATCAGCGATTTCCAGCTATTGATAATTATTTGTATTCGAGGAAATGATTATTGAAGGAAAATCGTTGTTATGTGCAGGAAAAATGTTAGCAGTGACGAAGATCTGGTGGGAAATGAAGAGTGGCAAGATAATGAAATCCTGACGATCGAAAACCCCTTGTTATCGGTACATCTTCACGGTGGACATTTCAAGGGTAAGGTATCTTTTGTAGGCTTTTGACCTGGAGGAACGTAAACGATTATTATCACTTCGATTTTCATTGTTCGCTTTACAGAAGTCTCGTCGATCATCACTTTTAATTGCAAAAAGCTTACCTACGTGTGGGACAGTGATAGAGCGGAATTTTTGAAGTTGACCGGATTGGAAGTTGGCGTGCTAACTTCAACGTTGCATCAAATGAGTGGTCTCAGTCCACAGAAACAGTTCCTTAGGTACGAGCGCTTCGACAATTGAAAGAAAAGTTCTGTACTCACAAATATCTTTGTAACAATTGAGCAAACGATATTTGATTATTTTATTACAGACGGAGCGTCTATGGCAACAACGAAATAGTCATTCCCGTGAAAAACCCCCTGACTTTGCTGTGCCTGGAAGTTCTCAATCCATTTTACGTCTTCCAACTATTTAGCTTTTGCCTGTGGATTGCCGATGATTATTATTACTATGCGATGGTGATAATATCGATGACTGCTTGCGGCATAGGCATGGCTGTCTTCCAAACGCGTAGCGTAAGTTAATTAATGTTTAATAAAATTGTTTATCTCCATGTATCCCTTCGTTTGTTCCCCAAACGAGACAACAAAAGTGTATTTTGTGCCACAGAATCAGCACAAGTTACGTTCGACAGTTCATTCCTCGGACGTGGCAACAGTGATGCGCGACCGGGCAACAGGAAAAATTGATTCCGTAGCTACTGAGCTCCTTGTGCCCGGTGATATATTGGTCATTCCGCCTCATGGCTGTTTAATGCCTTGCGACGCTGTTCTACTTACTGGCAATTGCATTCTCAATGAGTCTATGCTCACCGGTGAATCCGTACCAGTTACCAAAACACCCATTCCGTCATCGAACGAGACGATTTACGATACCAAGGAACATGCGAGACACACTCTTTTCTGCGGAACAAAGATCATCCAAACGAGATATTTCGGAGGTGAAAAGGTCTGTACCGTAATCGCATTATGTTGTACCGGACTTGAGAACTTAATCAGCTTACCAACAAACCTCTTGTATGAAAACCTATTTCTTGTCTAGCATTTCCAGATGTTTCGCAAATTCGTCAGCTACAGATTATTTTGTTGCCGATACTCAAAGACAAATTGCATTAAAAACCGAAAAAACAAAGAACTAAGGAAACTTCTAATTGCTCTGTTGTTTCGTTATCAACAGGTATTGGCGGTAGTTGTTCGCACAGGCTTCACAACAAGCAAAGGTGGTCTGGTGCGTTCGATAATGTATCCTCCACCGGTGGATTTCAAGTTTGAGCAAGATTCGTACAAGTTCGTAGAGTTGCTTGCGGGTATAGCGAGCATCGGTGTTATTTATACAATTGTTACAAAAGCTATGAGAGGAGTGCCGTCGAGTCATATAGCGTTGGAGGCTTTGGATCTGATAACGATTGTAGTGCCACCTGCATTGCCAGCAGCGATGACTGTTGGGCGTCTCGTGGCGCAAAATCGTTTGGAAAAGAAGCGTATTTACTGCACGAGTCCAAGAGCGATAAACGTTTCGGGGTCGATAGATTGCGTTTGTTTCGACAAAACGGGTACTCTGACGGAAGATGGTCTGGACATGTGGGGAGTCGTACCAGCGAATATGAAAAAGTTCCAGCTGCCAACTAAGGAAATCTCGAAATTATCGATCAATGAAATCCTCGTGGGAATGGTGACTTGTCACAGTATAACCATAATCGATGGCCAACTAGTCGGGGATCCACTTGACCTCAAAATGTTCGAATCAACCGGTTGGCACCTCGAGGAACCTGACGTTTCGGACAATACCAAGTTTTCCATGATGTTCCCAACCGTCGTTAAACCTCCCAAAGGTGCCAAACTCTTTCAAACCGGTGATAACAATTCTACCGTTTCACCAGCTCGCCACAACTCCATTACTTCCGAGACCGGCGACAATATGTCCCTCAATAATCTCACCATTGATGATAACGATATGACCGATACCCAAGGCTTGGAAATCGGTATAGTTAGACAATTTCCTTTCACCTCGAGTCTTCAACGAATGAGCGTCATCACCAGGACTCTAGGAGCTAATCATTACGACCTCTACTGCAAGGGAAGCCCGGAAATGATTCTCAGCCTCTCGAAACCGGATTCCAGTAAGTCTTTTTTTACCACTAATCAAATCTTTCATTTTACCAACAAATCAAATGAATGAGAAAAAAATCGTGTTTATCTTCTTAGTTCCTCCGGATTTCGCTTCGGTTCTCCAAGAATATACTTCAGAGGGTTATAGGGTAATAGCATTGGGTCACAAGTCCTTAAACCGTTTAACCTGGGCAAAAGTACAGCGAATAAGTCGGGAAGCTGCCGAGACGGAATTGAATTTCTTAGCTTTCGTAGTGCTCGAGAATAGGCTGAAGCCTGAAACGGCTCCGGTGATCGAGGCTATCAACAAAGCTTGCATCAAAACAGTAATGGTAACGGGTGATAACATGTTGACGGCCCTTTCGGTAGCCAGAGACTGTGATATGGTAAAACCAGGTGTACCTGTTGTCACTGTGGCCGCGATAACTCAGCAAAATCAGACAAAGCCACAATTATATTTTACTAAAAGTAGCAGCAATCAACAGAGTCCACAATCTCCCAATGGACAAGGCAGCATAAGCGAAATGACCGATCTCAACAGTATTGCGAGCTTGGAAACGATCGAGAGCGGTTCTTACGGCAACAATGTTACGGAAAATGGCGTCAATTACCTTTGCGACGAGTGAGTTAACAAATCAAATGTTTTGAAACGTCACAAGCTCATCTTGAATGTGAAATTTTAAGAAAACAGTTCGATCGCTCTGTACTTCGAGTGTTGAAATAAATATATGTTCGTATAGCGTTCACGGAAGCAACAAGTACGTTTTTTCCATGACTGGAAAAACCTGGGCGATGATCAAACAACATTATCCCGAATTAATACCAAAGGTCGCCACCAGGGGTGCTATTTTTGCTCGTATGTCTCCGGACCAAAAGCAACAGTTGGTACAAGAACTTCAAGCGCTTGGTTATTACGTAGGTGAGTCTGATAAATCAATCGACAACATTTTTACAATCATTTTAAGTGTGGAAATTCATACGAAACTTATAAGAAGAGAGAAAAATAAGAAAATCATAATATTTCAAAAATTATTTGGAAATAAAGTACGGAACGAATTTGAAGCAAAGGTGTTTCGAGCATTGATCTTAACCCTTGACCCTTACCATCTATTTTTCCGAACGTAAAATAACAACGGGTTTGAAAAAGACTCCAATCTTCTCTTTAGCATAAAATGTTCCTTGTATACGTCAAAAAGGTTTAATTACACACCATTCTCTTCGTTTTTTTATAACGAAGAGAATGGTGTATGATAAAATCGCATTTGATAAATATTTAATAGCGAAAAGTCTATAAAACGAAAAAAAGGTTCGAAAAACTTCAAAAACAAGGAGTAGTTTACTACAAAAATCTGCGATCGTTTTTGACCTCGTTGTAGGGGTCGAGGGTTTGAAATGGTGGAAGTCAAGCATTTTGTAAACAAACGATCGTTATTTTTGTGCTTTTTTCGTTACTTTATTCTAAAATAATATAAAAAATTCAGTAAAAAAATTGTTTAAGATTTTCAGCAGGTTTTAAAGATTGTACTGATGATGAGAAATATTTCAGCGATGGTGGGCGACGGTGCTAACGACTGTGGTGCCCTGAAAGCAGCACATACGGGAATTTCACTGTCGGACACGGAATCATCGGTCGCATCGCCATTCACGAGTCGCGAAACGAATATTTCCTGTTTATTAAGTATAATACGAGAGGGTCGTGCAGCGTTGGTAACTTCGTTCGGTATATTCAAGTACATGGCTGGTTATTCGTTGACGCAATTTATTTCGGTAATGTTGCTTTACGGTATAGAATCAAATTTGACGGATTTGGAATTTCTTTACATCGATCTCTTCATAATATCGATATTTGCATTTTTCTTTGGTCGAACCGAAGCGTACGACGGTCCTTTAGTAAAAACGGCACCACTGACCAGTCTTATAAGTACATCTCCTATATTGAGTTTACTGACGCAAATGCTGATCGTAACGATATTCCAGTACACGAGTTTGTGGCATTTGCGCCAGAACGAATGGTTCACACCGTTCAATTCATCGGCCACCGTGGACAAGGACGATGTTGGATGCCTTGAGAATTACACGATATTTATCGTAAGTTCGATGCAGTATATTATACTCGCGGTTGTATTCAGCAAAGGTCATCCATACAGAAAGTCTCTGTTCACGAATTACGGCCTTTTAACGTCGTTTCTCCTCATGTCGTTGTTCTCTACATATCTAGCGATATGGCCATTCGAGTGGCTTGCCAAGCAGTTCGAGTTGGTGCTTCCGGAAGACACGACCTTCCGTTTTGTCCTGGTTATTTACGGTTTAGCAAATTTCGTCGTATCAATGATAGTCGAGCATTTCTTCGTGGAATATCTGGTGTTCGGTAAGTTGCGCTATCGTTGGCACGACGTTGAAAAATCGAAGCGTAAATTTTTGGCTATAGAACGCGACATGAGCAGAGACGTCAAATGGCCCCCGTTGTCCCAGGAGCCATTGCCCGAAGCCGCCCCCGATATCCTCATCCGGCAAAACGTAACGGAAATTAAAATAGAAAAGAGAATACCTGAGTCGTGTACCAATCAGACATTGGACGTTAGTTTTTTGAACAACCCAGCGTCTCCGTTGAACTTTAAGCGTTTTGGTTCGGCCAGAGAGGTCACCCTTAATCCACGATCGTTGTTCAACGATCGACGTAATACCGTATCAATGCAAACTGTGCCGATAACCCTTGAAGATCGTGAAACTAATTTACGGCGTCCCAGCGTTGACGTAACACCTAAACGACGTCATAATTCCGAATCCGAAAATGCTATTGACTGTTACGACAAGTCACAGAGATCGAAACCAACCACTAATCCAATTGCTACTTTGCCCCGACGCCCTCCTCTCAATAATCAACAAAATAATACTAAATTAGTCAATTTTACCAATCCCCGAATTCACAAGAGCGACGAATTTTGTCCTGGTGCTCAGAGCGTACTTGAGTTAGATATACTGCCGTCCTGAGACGCGATAGAAATATTTCATTATTATTATTATTATTATT
>JABSMR010056906.1:0-14320 GCA_018902295.1 Dusona sp. PSUC_FEM 10030013
CATTTTTACAACTATAATTATTGTATTTTATTCTTATTCAAAACGATTCTCAGAAAAGAAATATATTTTTTTGTTGTTTATACGAGAACCTGTTTATTAACCAATGAATATATATTTTTTTATCGCTACCAAGGGCGCTAATAACGGTATCAATTCGAGCTATATACGGCACACGTACGTTCGCACGGTTGAAATAGCTCATTGGAGACGAGGCAAGTAACGGGGAAAAAAAATAATCGTGCCAACTAATAGTATAAGCCGGTCACAGGTGAATGATTACTTTTTTTTTTTATTTACATTTAATTTAATTCTTGCCAATATACAATTCGTAGAAGAAACTTATTCGAGTCGCGTACGATTTGTAAATCTATTATATTATCATATTACAGATTTAAACAAATATAAATATGGAAAATGCTCGAACGACACTGATCTCTTCGGAGCGTGTCTTTGAGAGCTCGTTTTCCCTCGAAATAATCTCAAATTGTCTGAACTTGAATTTTTCATTTCTTAATCTATTTTTCAAATGTTCAATTCGCAACCATTATAAACTAACTCGTACTAGTATTAAATAAAACAAACAAAAACAAAACAATTATTTATCCGAACGGCGCCAGAACTTGGTCTGCACAATTGTATTTTTTCCCTGCTGTTATCAGAGCTCCGTTTCTCAGTCGTCGGGAAGCGAAGATCGGATAGCGGCGAATTCACGCAAAGAGACTAGCTAGCAGGGCGCGGCAAATTCTTTTTCAGGCTCTATTTTTTTACTCCGCGTCTCGTGAGAGAGAAAGAGATGAGTAGAGAGCGCGAACTACACTCCGTATACACATACATTCGCACACATACACACGTATTAAATTCCAACTACATTGGGTACGGGTGCTTGTGCACCCATACCCAATTCCATTCACTCCTCTTATCGGTCAGGCACTGCCGTCGAGACGCTCTTGGTTCACTTCTTTCTTTCTCTCTCTCTCTCTCTCTCTCTCTCTCTCCCTCTCTCTCCCTCTCACTCTTTCTTTCTCTCTCTCTCTCTCTCTTTCTCTTTAACTCTCGCCCTCTTACTTTTCCACCCTCTTTCGTTATTTCGCATCAGTTCTATATATTTCGAAGCAAGCCCCTCAAAGCTCATGGCTCGCCTTCGAAGTCTCTTTTCCCTCGTAGAAATCCACCATGCGAATTCACCGAACTGATAGACTCAGGAAAAGGTGGTGCTGTTTTTTTTGTGTCGTCCAACTTATCGGTATACTCGATAGTTTCAAGTCATTCGGTTTAATTTGAAAAAGTATGCAGCTAATGTAGTGAATTTTAGAATGCTTGATAATATTTCAAACGGTTTTTATATTGAGCAAAAGATCTTATGAAAGACCGGAAATATCTCGTAAACATAAGGCATCGAGGGTTTTTATGATATTAAGAAAAAAAGCTTTCCGAACATTGAAAGCTGTTGAGAACATCATGGATGAGAGGAACCGTCCGTTTAAAATGAATTCACAATGAATTATACTTTGATGTGAATAATTATACGTATATAATGTCTATTTATATCGTATTCGCAAATATAGATGTCTATATTTATATATATTGGCCGCGTGAGGCACACGCACGCGTGGGCGTGCGAGTGAGCTAGCCAACAGCGCCACCACCGTAACGAGGAATACGCTCACTTCCGGTCGTTCTATCTCGCTTCTCTTTCTTCTGCTTGTTCTTCGTTTTTTTTTACCTCTTCCGCTCAACGCCCCAGCCTTTTAACAGTTCACGATTGTGAGTGTGGATCATACTCTCTCATTTGCATGATACAGTTCGTACCAACGAAATAACAAAAAAAAAAGCCAGCCTTTTCTTTCGCGTTTGAAAAAAAAAAAGGAAACAATACAAAGGGACTAAACGTACGCGGCAATTGTTTTTTTTTGTTTATGTATCGCGCGTGCCACATACGAGCCGGTATTTCTGACTTCCTCTTCGACATCGATGAAAAGACTTTTTTCGGTTGTCATTCGATTTTATAGGATGAATAAGGATCTCTAGACTTTTATTATCAAGAGCCGCAGCAGCGGCTCTTATAATACAGTCAAATGGGGAAGTAACAAATTGTCAGAGTACATTTAAGTATTACGACGTATATTAATCATCCTTATACGTTCAGTTGTAAATTTCAATGAATGTCTTATTACCTTACATTGAGTTTTATATGTGGCAATATCCTGAATATAGAAAATGATTGTATTGGATCAAAATTCTAACAGAGCATCACAATATAATACACGAATCTACTAGTGATGATAATAATGAAAACTCATTTTTCCCTTTGATCACGATCCAAACGACTCGGAAATTATTTTTGTCACGCACGATACATTTGAATGTATTGCACTTTTTCGCTTTACAATTTTTTCGGATTAAACAAGGCCATTAATGATATAAAAGCTTTCGATATAAAAATTGATGGTTGAGTCTGCTGGTCAAAATTCTATCGTTAAAATGCTTTTATCGTTGCGTAAATAGAGCGATTTTTTTTCATTCGCTTACCAGTGATGCACAGCGCTTATTTTATTTTTTATTTTTTATTTTTTTTATTGGAGAAACAACAACTATTTATAGACTGCAATTATATATCGAATCCTTGAGTGCATATGCGAAGAGTAAATAGAGCAATATCACGTACCTAGGCGGTATAACATTTTTTTTCAACACACTATTTTTTGAATAATTTGTTTACTCGCGAATAACGCGCTGGCAACGCCCGGATCCCGGGAGTACTTTATCGCGCGATATCGTTCTCCGTACCCCACACTCGCGCGATACTAAATTTTCAGAAAAATGTACGTAGCCCAGCAGGAAGTGTAAGGGAGACAGAACTCGCGTGTGCTCTTGCACCTCTCGTACAAAATACTACCTCAATTTCATCGTATGAAAAATGCAAAGGATTGCTAAATAATATTGCCGTTTTTACGAAGATCTCGTTCGTGCATCAGGATTTAGTATTCCCTTGATATGGAAAATACGTTGCAACGAGAAAAGACGGAATTTTTTTTTCATCAGTCGAAGTTTATAATATTCGACAATAGCGATGAAAAAAAAACTATTCGACTTCGACAAATATTAATCTTCAAAAAATATCGAAAAAATAAATATCTTTTTTGAACTCAGTTCATATAGGAAATGGAATAGAAGATGTTTTAAATCAGTGGAGTGTTATCTGACAGTGTTGAAAAATCGTCAATACCACAGAAATTGATACTTCAAAATAATTTACTCCTAAAATTTCACGTACTTTGTTGCAGAAACATTATCTTTGTCTTTATGTTTTTATCGAGGAATAAAAAAGCTCATGACATTTTGCTTCGTATGTTTTTTCCACACTCGATATTTCCCTCTAGCCGTAGACTTTAACACGAATCATCATTGTTGACTCGATACACGATCTCTATGGCCGAGAGATGTTTTTTCTTACAAGGTACATTCATCTTGCGTTAGCAGAAAAAATAAAACTGCAAAGTAGAAGTAATTAAAGACGACAAGATCATGTACCCCTTCTCTCTCTCTCTCTCTCTCTCTCTCTCTCTCTATCTCTTTCTCTTTCTCTCTCTCTTGCTCTCTGTCTCTCTCGTTTTCTTAACTTCTCGGGTTAGACATTAAGTCAGCGGTTAACAGATCTTTGGCAGATACTCCTACGCAAGTACACGAACATTACCGTGAGCTATAATAATGCAAAAATTTGTACATCACGACTCACGGAATTTCGCGAAGAAGCGTTCATGTGCAAACTCTCACTCTGAATCACTCCCATTGTTTTAAAAATGTTCGTTTTTTTTTTTTTTTTCATTCTTAAGAAAAATCATTTTTTATTCCATGCAAGACAATCAAAATTTTCATATATAGGGTTGATTTGCTTGGTCGTGTACTTTCATTTTTTTTCTCTCCATGTTCCTTTTGTCTCTCTCTCTTTCTTTCTCGCAGGCTAGACTTTTACATCCTCCCAACAAGGCTTATTTTTAAACCTCGTCTCTGGCAAAATCCTCGTGGTTGCTATTGCTGCTGGCGTACATGTATAGGAGCATATGCGTGGTTCGCTCGCCGAAGACGCGTTTATCGCGAGGTTCGTAGGAGACCGCGATTTTGCGATTCAACAGTTTTCGCGGTCTTCAAAGACATGTTATCAATTGTTTTTCAAAGACATGTTATCAAAGTATTTTATTTTGTCATGATTATTAGGCCTCATTATTTTTAATTGAATTTTTCAATGCTATTCAGAAAGATGCCTGTTTGTTACGGATTTTAGGGACAAACAATTTGTTCTTTTCTCATGTTTCAATCATTTTAGCTTACCGATATCTCACCGAATAGTTCAATGTAACCAAGTTCTACTCAGATATAATAATTGCCCGATCAAATTAAATTCCGAATTCGGTTAATTGTTCAATTATTTTTATTATGATTAATTGAGCGTTGAAAAAAATGCACACTTGCCTTTATAAGAGAAATTATTGTTTTTTCATTGTGTTCACACGATTTCCGTACAATTATTTTATTTGCTATTCTATGTTTTACACTGAAATCAGGATTTTGTTGGAACGTTGAATATTTTGTTGAATACTATTCGACGTTCCAACAAAATCCTGTTTTCAGTGTACGTGTGTATTTAATAAAAATATAAAAATGTTTCGATTGCTCGTTTCATGCTTAAAACAGAGATATATTTTTGCTCGGTTGTTCAGCTCAACTGTCTATGCTTCCCTTATCCAGTTGCTTACCTTATTCATTTATATCTTCCGTCGAGTCTATCTCGTTGTAGGTGAATGAATAATCCTCGTTTCCTCAATAATTTCCGTTCTAGCCTCGTCAATGGCTCACTTAATATATACGCAGTTCGTTGAAACATCGCACTGAACCGCGATAAATGTATTTATATATTTATATAAATTGAGAGATACGTCAGGTTTGTCACGCGACTCTGCATATCGATACTATTTTGTGCAAACTTGATAATTCTTAGTTCCACAATTAATTTCTTATCAACTAATATTATCGTCTATCAGCAATCAATATACTTCCAAAATTTCGAACGTTTATTTTTTCATCTATAAGTCTGTTAATATCGATTCCAAACGATCGAACTTTCAACCTTTGGACAGAAAGACAATTTTAACACGGTAAATAACTCGAAACTTTTTCCATTAACATCGGTACTTAAAAAAAATATATATTTTTATTGTTCTAGTCAACCGACATATGTTTCGAAGTACAGTTTTTTGTCAACATAGATATAATATTGTTTCTCGACAATTTTTTACGACACAAAAATATAGAAAAAGTCGTTAAGAATTTATAGTTTTAGATGCGGAGTTCATACGTGGATTGCACTCGTAAATATTTGAGGTCAACGATCAACAAGTTTGGTAAACGAATTACAACGAAAAATGGTTTGCCTGTATTAAAAAATATTGACCATTTCAATACATATCAAGTCGTAAAATATTTACTTAATGAAATTGATTGCTTTGTAAATTATTAAAGTTACCGTCGCCAAGTACGGACGTTTACGTCGATATTTTGACTTCATATTTCACAATCCTCTACTATCATTTTCCCGATTAGTCAGCCACAATATATTTTTGCAATTTCCACCATTTCTTTTTCTTACAAATAATTAAATCAATCAATTTTTCCATGATTCTCATTGTCCCGGTACTCCTGTACTAGGATTTTACTTCTAAAAGTGTTACTTTTCGTCGTCGAGCTTTCTCACGAGTATAAGGGGCGGCGACGTTAAAGATGGCGCGCCGCAGGGCACCGCAAAGTCGGACCAAAATTCTCTATCTTTTTCTCTCTCTTCGTTAGATACACATATATTTTTCTCTATATACACAGTATGTATATATGTATACATACATTTATATATATACATATATCTGTATTTATGAGATATATGTTTGTGTACCAGAGTTACGAAAAAGTCGAAGAATTTGCGCGTGGTCGAGGCGCGCGGGGCTGTTTTTGTGTGCCTATCGCAGGCACCGAGCCAGCGTCGGCGCCGGTATAAGGACAGTACAATTTTCATTCATGATTTTCGCGAGTCGATTGTAGCGCCACGCCCTGACGTATTTCGAGAACGGCGACGCCGGAAAACACGAGTTTCGGGCTTTCTACGCTGGGCGCTGACGGTTGTAAGCATTAGTAACTCCGCCAGGATCTTCGCGGGTTTAACCGCGAGTCTCTTCGATGAGCCGGCAAACTTGTCTTTTTACACTTTGAAATCGCCTCCTCCTCTTCCTCCCCTCTCTCCATCCATCTACTGAAAAACAGCGAAAATAGGAACGATACGCTGTAACGATAGAGAAATTATTTTCTATTTCTAAAACCAAAAGAAAGAGAAGCTTTTTTTTCCAGTTTTGCTATTACGCTTTCACAGAGAAAATGTTTCTCGCTGCTTGAGTTTGAACATTTTTGTCAGGGAGTTTTGGAAAAAAGAAAATAAAACAGGGAGTTACATTTTCTCGGCAAAATTTGTCTTTGACTTTACGTCTGCGACCGGGGTATATTGATTTCCGCATTTCCATCCAATAACTCGCCGGCAATGCATTTTTTTTTAGCTTCATTCGTTATTTTTTATTGTGCCGCGAAATCCTTTTTCTTCGCCATTGAGAAATTTGAGATTTTTCTTTATTTGTTTTTGCGCAGAAGTATACTTATTTTCTACACATTCGGGAGTAGAGATTCGTAGGAACGTAGGATCAGCAGCAACACACAAATCCGCGATTATGTTTCTCGGAAACACGTGGAGCGCCGACGCCTTGCGCTCCCGGCCTATAATCAGCTCCCGCAGAGTTTTGGCTGTGAAAGACGATGCCATTTCTCCCTCGCACTAGATCGTTCAAATCGACTGGTCTGCGAAAAAGCACCCGCTATATCCAGATTTTATTTATTTTTTATCTTTTTTTTTTTTCGCCAACTTCAACAGTGTATAAAATTGTGTTATTACAGTTTTTGACAAGATGTTTGCTCAGTTGAAGGAGATTGATCATTTCTAAATTTGGTTTGGCTCTAGTTAAATTTCGTAATTATAATTGAGTGCACAGTGCTCAATTATCATTAACTGAGCACTGCGGTCGCTCCAAATGAATTAAAATCCAATTAAATCTTCCCTCGATACGGGCAAAATGACTGAAAGTCGTTTTTTCCAGTAATTATTTTTTTTGTTTTGACTCTTGTCAACATTGATGCATCTTTTCACATGCATCAGTCGCGCAAATTCTTCGCGCGTACGAGAGAGACACAAAATGACTCATACATGTGCTCTCACAAAGAAATATTCTGTCGAAATTATTATACTATGGGGATGTAACGCGACAAATCGTATCACGAAAATACTGTGGAAAGAGTTGAATTAAATAAAATTTGATAAGGCACAATAATAGTCACCGAATATCGTATTTTTGGAAGCTCGGTACACAAAATGAATAATAAATTAAGTTTTACGTCGGAATCCACGATAAAAATTACCGTGATACACTGAAATAAGGAAACAAATGTTAAAATTGTATTTTTTACAAATGATAAGATCTTTTTTGGTTGAAAATATTTAAAAACTCAATTGAATATGTGAATTGAATTTGAATTTTTTAAATTAAAAATACATGATTTTTAATTAAGTTTCTTATAAATACAAATGCGCGAACTGTATCGTAAATATTACTTGTATCATATAATTGTTAAATGGATATCTAAAGTATTTTACTTGCGAACGTTTAATTTAATTGAATTTCATTGCAAAATTAGTAAAGAATGTTTTTTTTTAGAATTTCCACATCAATGGCACTCTATGAAAGTATTTGTTATTGTTGAAATTGTAGGTACTGGCGAATCGGGCAAATCGACATTCATCAAACAGATGAGAATTATTCACGGTTCTGGTTACTCGGACGACGATAAAAGAGGCTTTATAAAGCTCGTTTATCAAAATATATTCATGGCGATGCAGTCCATGATACGAGCGATGGACCTACTCAAAATTCAGTATGGAGAGTCTTCGAATGTAGTAAGTTTAATATTTTATTATTTTAAACGCTCTTAATAATCATCACATAATTAAGAGGGCAAAAGAGTATGATACAATTTTTAAATTTTTAGGAAAAAGCAGAACTCGTGAGAAGTATAGACTTTGAAACGGTAACGACGTTCGAGACTCCATACGTGGAAGCCATTAAGGATTTGTGGGCAGACGCTGGTATTCAAGAATGTTACGACCGTCGACGAGAATACCAACTTACGGATTCTGCCAAATAGTAAGAATTTCTTCAATTTTTATTATTTCATTCACGTTTTTTCAACGTGAAATCATGAGATATTTTCGATTACTAAATATTATATAAGTGAATAAGTCAACCAAATTTAATTTAACCATTTAATTTAATTTAATCAATCAATCATTCATGATTTATTGATCAAGCCAAACTTACGATGCCTGCAATATTTTCATCCATGTCATACATCTCTGTTGATAAATTTTTATTAAAGCACACTCCAAATTAATGCAAAATGCATAAACGAGTTTGTTTTCAGATCTTTAAAAAACTTGTTATACTCATTACGTTTTACTATGAGTCGTAAATAAATTTACACGAAATGAGACATGTTTGACTATCCAAAAATGAATGATGAAACGACAAAAAAAAATTCTTCCAACCAGGAAACAATTTGGAAATTATTACAAGGAAAAGAACTCGCTATTATGTCTTTTTTCTAATGTTTAATTAGGTGCGTGTATTACAATTCACTACATACTGTCGTACACGTACTGTACGTGTACCGTACAGTACGGGTACGAATTTGCATAGAAATAAATTCGAAACATTATGAAATATTCTACGAAATCTTTAAAACGTTTAGCACCTATTTATTTTTCACTGAATCATAAATAATTGATGAGAAATGTTCGTGCGATGAAGCTAATGAAAAATTTATTCTAACTAAAGCACTAAGTGTATCGTTTGAAACGTTTAAAATCCTTCAAATCTAAACGGAATACGTTATAAAATTCTGTAATTGGTTGAAGAAAAATAAATTTTCATTATTATTTGTTTAAAGTGAGGAAATAATAAATTACGTGCAATAAGGTTGAAAATAATGATACCTACAATCTTGAAATATCAAAAAGTCGAGTTTTTTTCAAATGAAAATTTGAAAAATTGGTGCAAAAATTGTTTGGAATATTCGATACTAAGGGTAAAATGTTACAGCTACCTAATGGAGATAGACCGAGTCGCGGGACCAAACTACCTCCCCACAGAACAGGACATTCTTCGTGTGAGAGTGCCCACAACTGGTATAATTGAATATCCATTTGATTTGGAAGAAATACGATTTAGGTACGTCGAAGCTAAATGGAAAATAAAACCATTGTTGGTGGACGAGGAGACAACGAAAAAAGCCTGCCTGCCTATTGTCTGCGCGTGCGATTGCATGGAGGAATACTTCGGAACGATTTTCATCGTTTTGTCAATTTTTAAACATACATCTCGTGATGAATTTTCGCAAAGGGAATTTTTCTCTGCACAACTTAAAAAATGCATCTGATGACTAATTTCGCAACTATTATTTTTCCTTTACAGTGTGAATGCATGTTTCTGTTTCATTCTCATTTCTTGCAGTAATCGGATTCAAAGATTTGTAATTTGTCTACATTCCTCCTTCCCTTCCCTTCTTCTTCTCTTTTTTGTCGAGTTTGTTGAAATTCGAGATGTTTCATAACGAGGCACGACAATTCACCCTCTTTCGTCATCGCTCCTGATTTCTTAATTCCCAAAGGATCCACGTGTCATTGATTTTTCATTTTCAATCTCTTGATCCGATTACAGCTCTGGTGTGAAGTTCTCTTTCATTTAGGCGATTGTCTTGTTTTATGCATGATTCTCAGGGTAGCTCTTGGAACTTTACACCTGTTCGAAAAATACGCGAAATCATATCATTTTTAACCATTGATTGGGCTTTTTTTAGGATTTGCAAATTGGCGGATGCTGCTACTGAGTTTTCCCGGAAGAATCTATTACTCGAACTGTACAATGGTTTAAGTGTATCTTTTTAAATATGCGATGAGTATTTAAGAAGCCAGTTTCATTAGAATTATATATTTAAACATTTTCCATCTTTAGAAAAAATAATCCATCTTTTTTGTAAAGTAAAAATGTGAATTTTTTTTCGTAATAACTTGAAATTTTATTATTCATTTTTTTATTATTATTCAATGCAACCGAAATTGGAAATACGCGACGTGTTTTGTTTTTTTTTTTAATACACTTGAACCATTTCAAAAGCAAATATAATGAAATTTTAAGCATATCTCATATATTTATTGTCCGGTACTTGAAAATACAAATCTGTTAATCCGCATGGCATGGGTACAATAAAAAACGGTCGCTTTGCTACATTTTTTTACAGTTATCTTAGCGATCTGGCACGTATTGAAGCGTCTGACTACCTTCCTACCGAACAAGACATTCTTCGAGCTCGTGCTCCCACAACTGGAATTATAGAATATCCATTCGATCTGGATTCCATCATATTTAGGTACCATATCGTTAAAAACAAAAAAAAAACAAAACAAAAGAATCAAATAAACTCAATCCCTAAACTTGTAGTTTGGTAAATAAATGGTAACAAATTTGGACACGATACGAAGATTTTTAAATCTAAAAGATTTTGCGGATTTCGTCGTGTGATTTATTTTAGGTAAATTTTGCGATCAATTTCGAGATTAGAAACTTTCAATACTTTTTCATAATCTCAAAGTTTGTTGCCTTGCATGAATTTTCTGCTTGAGAAAATGATTTCTTCATAATGGAACGTAACGCTTTTTAAGGAATCTTGGGAATGAATAATAATTGTTGCCTTATTAATGTTCTATCGTGTTTGTGCCTCATTTTTATGTGCTTGCTTCTTGCGCTTAATGATATAGGGTTAGATTTTTTTTTTTACTTTCAAGGCTCTATCTCTCTGTTACTGAAGGGAATGGAAATAAAGATATTTTCTTTTTATTTCAGGATGGTAGACGTCGGTGGACAGAGATCCGAAAGAAGAAAATGGATTCATTGTTTCGAGAACGTCACCTCCATTATATTTTTAGTAGCTTTAAGTGAATATGATCAAATTCTGTTCGAGTCGGAAAATGAGGTGAGGAAAAAATCACTTCCGTCGATGGATTTAAACAATTTCTTTTCTTTTTTTCAATTCATGTGTTATTAATTGAAACGTCATTCATTTATGGGGTTTTCTTTATTCTAGAACCGAATGGAGGAGAGTAAGGCGCTATTCAAAACGATCATAACATATCCCTGGTTTCAACACTCCTCTGTTATTCTGTTCCTAAATAAGAAAGATCTGCTAGAGGAGAAGATAATGTATTCTCATCTCGTCGACTACTTTCCAGAATACGAAGGTGAGATTACGATTTTAAAAGAGAAAAAAACCGAGTAGAATAAAAAAAACACAAAGCAGGAAAAAAAATCGGAAAAGAATGATTGAAAGCATTGAAAGTCAGGAAAGGTGTCAAGGGCCGGATACGCTAATTCATAAATTCGATTAATATAGACTTTCGAAATATGTATTAAAATGATTTTTCATAAGAAAATTTGTTATTCACGATTTATTACTTTCAACAATTTCTAAAGCTTTTAATTTGTCGTAATTCTCCGGAGAAATTCCTCATTTTTTTCCCTCCTTTTGTAAAGCAACAAATTTCCATGATGTAGGCCCGAAACAGGATGATAAACCAGCACGAGAGTTCATCTTAAAGGGTTATCTAGCTGCGAATCCTGATCCTGATCGAATGTGTTACTCGCATTTCACAGCTGCGACAGGTCTGAACAAATTCAAAAGATCGAGCACAAATCAGACGTTGTAACCGGCTAGTGAATTATTAATTTTGTTTTTTCGTTTGCTCACGTTGAAATTTTTTGATAAAACCTCCAAAAGTCGAACGCTATGAAAGTATTTAACCAGAATCTATCGGAGATGGACACACGAGTTTTTAATCAATATTTATAATGTTGAAGTTTGCATCGTTGCGATCCAAAGATATTTTTTTCTTTCAGTCTGTTTTACGCGTTTTTTAGTCGATTTAGACCACGTGTCTTGAATTTTTTTTCGACCTTTGATAAACGCCGACGTACTTTAGTTTGTGAAAAATTTTTTATTCTAACAAAAAATTTCGAATAAAAGTATCTTGGTGTATTCCAATATTGCAAAATTCAATACCATCGGTATTTGATGTTTGTGTACAAAATTTTCCAAAGTTAAATTTCATCATTCGAGTAATTAGAAAATTATTATTGATGGAAGAATGTTTAACAAAAAAATTCTAAAATAATGCGATCGCTGTCCAACTCTGAATGCTGCTACCCGCACCAATTGTGAATATTTCCCACTGCAAAAAGTTCTTTTCCTAGAAAAGTTACACGAATAGGGAATTAAAATGGGTATTGATCATACTTTATCATAATCGAAAAACAATGTTATCGTGATATCAACCAGACTCTCATTTCGCTACGTTTTCTCCCTTCAAACTATTGGTTCGAGAGGAAAATTCACTTAAAATATACTATGAAATACAAAATGAGAGAAAAACTTGTCGCGATTAAGAAATAGTGTTTCAACATTTTTTATCCTTCAAACTTATAACTCGACACAAAAAATCTGACTTATGATTTTTTCAAAAGATAATGTCACAGATAAGAACTGCTGATACTTTTCGAAGTGTCCAAAGTTATTTCATTTCAATGACTAAGCATAATATTGCGTGAATTTTCTTTAAAATCGCCCACTCGGAGATGGCTTCGCCTTAACCTTAAACTCTTGAGAGGCTTCATTGAGTAGCGACGAGGCTAATTCAATAAAATGTCCTTCGAAAGCATATTGAGTTATCTTTGAATTATTAGATTAACTTGAATTACGACGCTGTTGCAGTAACATTATCGATGAGTCACTCCATCATTCTTTATGCGTATGTACGACCAATTGTCCCACACGATCGTACTAAAGATTAACAAGTTTTCTTCCAGCGAAAAGATTTTAAGATAAATGTTTCAGGAGAAAAAATTTAATAGTAATATTTAAGTACTTGCATTATGAATAATTTCAAGGCCCAGGAATCAAAGTTCATAATAATTATTTTCCAATGTGATTCGAAGACTTCTAAGAAGGATATTTTCCGTTTTTTTAAATCGAATAGACAAAAGAAAATTAAGTTTTTAAAATTCTAAACGAATCGCTGTTAACAAATATCTGTTGTTGGATAATATTTGTGACAAATTATTAGTATAAAAATAATGAAAAGTTCATTTAAACATTATGTTTTTCAAGCTGCACAAGTTTGGCAGAGAAACGCATCAAAATATACCCAGGATGATATGATAAAAAAAATCATATTCGCTATGCTATCTTTAGATGTAATCCTTGCTTATTTCCTTCACATAGTACGCTTGTATTTGTATTATTAATTACAGGGCCAGAAAGAGCGGCCACAGCAGCTAGAGAATTCATACTGAAGATGTTTGTCGAATTGAATCCAGATAGCGAGAAAATAATTTATTCTCACTTCACATGCGCCACAGGTAGGCTCGTTTCCTTGCCAGGTGTTTAGAGAGTATTGCCGAAATCGACGCATGTTAATCTACGTTTATTTTTCTTCCCTTGCTTTGTTGGTCAAGCCTCAACCTTCGGATCTCTCTTCATTATTAAAGCATTTTTTTCGTCTGTGGTGGTTGCTTTTTTATTGCTTGTAAATTTTGGGTCTATACGGTAAGTGAACGAAATTGAGCGTCGACGAAAATCAATTGTTTTTTTCTTGTAAGTCAAGTTTTACGTTTTTTTTCTATACAAAAAAAACAATCAATCAGAATTGCAAACGAAAATTATTATCAAATGTACAAGAAAGCTGAAAATTTTCAATTGGTTTTCAGTTCGCCATACGCTCTCGGGAAACTTTCTAATAATTCGTTTTTTCTTCTTTCCCTTTTGAAAAAAAAAAAACAAAAAAACAAAAAATCTTGCATGCACACACGGAATCGTTTATGCAGACACGGAGAACATCAAGCTTGTGTTCTGCGCCGTAAAGGACACTATTATGCAGAGTGCTCTCAAGGAATTCAATCTCGCTTGAAACGTTTTGACGAACATTGCGGCTAAGATTTTATCGTTTTCGTTTTTATTCTCGTGGGAAAAATTCGATATGTTGACTCTTGACAAAGTAAAAAAAATAAAAGAACAAAAAGTAACGCTCTTCGTCGATGTAGAGATGCGAATATCTTTTTCATTATTATGTTTT
>JABSMR010057017.1:0-2500 GCA_018902295.1 Dusona sp. PSUC_FEM 10030013
TATATATATTCACATAACTGTATATAGTAAGTGGTTTCTGCCAAGTCTGTACTACTTAGTCTCGAGTCTCGTTGAGATATAGGCTCTCATGGAAGGCTTACAATTCGGCGGAGAGGACCGTCGTCGTGAACGTATATGTATATGGGAAGATACTCGAGTTTTTTTCGAATCTTTCCGAGCTTTGCGAATAAAATCCCGGAAGGAAGAGACGCGGACAGAGCGGGAAAGTGGGGACCGAGAGAAAGAGAAAGAGAAAGAGCAAGAGACTGAGAGAGATGACGGCAACGACTATGACAACGATGAAAAAGAAAATTTGAATGGAGAGAGACGGTGAACGAGATTAAAAATTACCGGAAGAGAAAACAAAAGCCAACTCTACGTTTGGTATAATGGTCTGCGACGTCGCGATTGTGAATTCTGTACGAATAATTTAATTATTATTTACATTTTGAGAAAGAAACGTTCTCTAAAAATATTTTTTCAAAATTTTAATTACTGTGCGGAAATATTGATAATATTTCGAGAATTTGCTCGAAGATTCGGTTGACAATTTCCTAGGAAAGATGCAAAAAACCAAGCAGAATACGGTTTGCCGCAGAGTAACAGCAATTTTGCTGAGCTAGTAAATATTTGTCAGTTGAGGACTCCAAATGTGTTTGCGGTGACTACTGTATAACATTTGGCCGCCTAGTAAATCGTTTTCTCGATTACACGGTTTACATAAAAAAAAAACACCTAAGTAAATGGTATATTTAGTGCTGAATTAATTTACATGTCGAATTATTTATAAGTTGTTTTTATCCAAATCATTTGAGTTTCAATTAGAATACATTAATTTATTAGTAATATTAGCTATTTAATTATTTTCTGTAGATCATTGCATCTCGATCATTGTTAGGTTAATAATTTATAGATCAAAGTTTAATACGAATTCAACACAGTTTACTTGGCTCAAGATTGTAAAAAACAATTTTTCTTTTTCGAACGCGCATTGATTCTAATATATCATTAAATTGTAATGTAATATTTTCACGCAGGCATATTATTTTTAACTCGTTTTAGTATTTCAAGTCAAATGTCAATAATTTATTTATGAGAGACACAAAATTTATAACGGTACTTAAGGGGTAATGAAAAGTACGTTTTATACGATAAATATTCTTTTATTTCAATCTCGTGACTTCGGTATAACTTTTCATTTAATTTGTTCTTTTTAATTAACGTTGAAAAATTAGAAGTTTAAAAGCAAACGGTAAAAAAATGCTACGGGATCCTCAACTTGCTCCAAAATTACCAATTCTTTATCATGTATTGTTCACCAATAAACGCATGTTGTCTTCAATCACGGTAATTTTTGAATTTCCAAAATATATTCTCAAAGGACCTAGACAGAGAATAAATATTTATGGGTTGCTCTTAGAGTACATGAGAGGCTGATCCAAGCCTGTTACGTGGTTAAACAAGCCATCGACTATCACGCTCCCGAACCTATTACCTTCACAAATTTAGGGTGTAAAAAAGATTGCCGGCTGAAAAGGGTGATATTTGAACAACGATAAGAGATTGTCGACCATAATTTAGTTCTTTCGATTTTCGCCTTTGCCAAATTTCTAAAAATTGTTTTTTTTGCAATGTCTGTCCGGCAAAAGCGATTTTCGGTATGAGAAAAGTTGCTGATTTCTTAACGATGCTTACTCTTCCACACTTATGTTTATAGTTCACTTCACCCGATTGAATCACGAAAAAACCTCTTTGCACACGGTCGATAGTTTTTTTTATCTACGATTTTTGACAGATGTCGTAGAACTTGACTGTATAGCGAAATTCATGCTACAGAAAACTTCGACTCAACTGTCATATAAACACCGAGTAATCATACCCTTGTACGATTTTCTATTTGTGTTCAATGTCAACCGGTTTTTTAATTTAAAATCGAACTTTGGAGTTGCAAAAAATAATCAATACGGCATCTGCAAAAAATATGAATGGAATCGCGCGTAAAGTTGCCGCAAAAATAAAAATTTCCGCATGTAGCATACATTGCTATTCCGGTCAAATGCGTATTGAGGCTTTATTGCGGTACATCCGTAGCTTATTAAATATATACACGATTATAAACACAGAGCGTTGAAAAAGTTTCAATATTTAGGTAAATTCGAAATCTACACCATCAAATATTTTAACCCGTGAGGAAAACACTGGCCCGAATTGGGGCGACCAAAATCCACGGACTTCGATTCACTTTTCCACCACGTTTACATCTGGATATTATTTATGAAAAAAATAATTTATAACAAAAGTAGTTTGCGAAAGTATAGAGTCAGAGTCAGGGTCAGAGTCAGTCAATTTAAGAAAAATTCCAGTTTTGAGGCTTTCACGGCCATTATTGTTGTAAAAGTTATTGTGTATAGCTTCCGGATGGATGCCGTGTGAATTATCAGCGTGTTGCCGACGTTTCGCAAACGTTACATTTTGCATCATCAGGGCTAGGAACTCCTAA
>JABSMR010057017.1:5000-14306 GCA_018902295.1 Dusona sp. PSUC_FEM 10030013
TATTGAGCCCCCTTTTTTTAAAATTGTATTATCGTGTTTTAAAGGGATTCAAGTCACTCTGCGGTAAAGAAACTTTTCGGCCTCTCTTTTCGCTCTTTCTCCCGTCCTTTCTACCTTTACGTCGCTTCATATCTTTGACGTTCTTCCTTTCACAACTCCCTTCAAAGTTGCCCTCGTTTCTCGGAAATTAGCGTGTTGGAAAATCCACTCCAGGGCCAAAATTGAGGTGCCACCGAAATTTCTCTCTCCCTTGTTCGTGAACGCGAGCCCGTGCGGAAATCAATAAGTGGCAATAGACTCTGCTGGTGCGGAGAGAAGCGCCACACTCTCTTCGTTTTGCCTCCCTCGACTCGCACCACGGGGAGGAGTTATTCCTGCTGCTTCTGCTCTCTCTCTCTCTCTCTCTCGCTCTCCCCCTCTCTTTCTCTCTTGCATCTCTTTTGGTGAACTCGTGCTGTAGGAATAGCGCGCTACGAATTCACTGGTCTCTCGCTCATCGGTACATCAATTCGTCATTTTTTTTCGCCGATATTTTTTGTTCAAACCCCGATCTTAAGACCAAATTTCCCAGCTGTCCCTATTCTTCCCCTATCACGCGTACGTGATGATGAAAAACTTTGATCGAAGTTTGAAAAAAAGATATTGCACTCTTGGGAATCAAACTAAGTTGGCATGAACGTCAGGTAGAAAAAAGAAAACTGCACGATTAGGGATTTGAAAAAAAAGCTGCACGATGGCCATTTAAAAAAAATAGGACGATGGGGAATTTGAAAATCTGCACAAGTAGGAATTTCAAAAAAAGTAACTCCTTTGGGTTTTATAGAACAGCACATTTGGGAATAAAAAAAGAATAGCACTACTGCAAATTTTGAATATCGCACTATAGGGAATTCGAAAAAAGAGCACATTGGAGGCTGAACCGAAAAAAGCGCATTTGATAATATGAAGAATGACGCGAATGGCAAAACAAAGGGATCGCAATATTGGTGATCCTAGAAAGATTACACAACTATAAATTTGAAAAAACACCTTTGGGTATTGAACAAGATTACTTCAAGCAAGTTAACAGAGCGACACAATTGTTATTTTGAAAATGATTCGATTAACTAGAAGAAAATTAACCAGTTGAACCAGTTGAAAGAATAATATCCCATCATGAAAAAGCACGCTATACGTTCTATAAAAAAAATTGCCGTCTTGCATGACAAACATAATCACTTTTTCGCCGGGAACCATTACGTTTACTTGTATTTATATTCCTGAGTTGAGAATTGTTGTATGCGTCGTATTTTAAACGCGATATCGCGAATAGATCACTGTGTAAACAACAACATACATCTGGACTTTATAAGAATTCGTCTCGGTCTTATGAACTTAATTAACTTAATTAACGATTGTTTCCTTAAACTGCGTACGTTATCAGTCATCTTGAGTGTTTGTTGTTGCGAAGATTGTATTTTCAGAGCAATAAATGCAGATAGCGAGCAAGGACAATAGAGAAAGAGAGAAGGAGAGAGAGAGAGAGAGAGAGAGAGAAATACTGACCGCTGAACTAGCACCGTGAGCCGACGAATATAGACGACAGTCAACAAGACGACTAAACTTAACTGAATGGAAAAAGCAACAATAACAAAAAAAAAATAAAGAAAAAAAATATTTATTCGAAAAAAGCCTCTGCTGGCTAGCGTGAGAATTTAGCACGGACTTGTGCCGAGGAGTTTTGTGCGTCTCACCAGCCCGCCGTCTCGCGTCCGGTGCGGTACGTCTCTCGTGTGTCCCGTACTCGTTCGGAATAACTTCGTTAGAGCGAGAACGAAGCAACGACGAAAGAACACGAACTGCCCTACGAGAGTCACGGACTCTGTGCGAGCCACTGCCTTTATTGCGCAAGCGCGTTGCTTGTCTTCGCGCTTTCTCTCTCTCGCTCGGTTGATTTAGGGGTGGATTTCACTCCCTCTTCAACGTTCTCAGCTCCCCCACCCCGTGTCCTAACAGTCGAGCTTTACTCTCTCGCGAGCCCTATCGCACCCTCGCATTCGCCAGTTTGCTTCCCTCTCATGGGCCTCCCATTCTCCCTTCATCCCCCGGCAGTTGTTGTCTTTTACCTCTTTCATCCTTCGTTCCCTATTCGCATCCTTCCTCCTCTTTCGAATTTCGTACTTTTCCTTCTCTCACGTTTTATACCCCAGTGACTATGGTCTTTTCTCTTTCTCTCGCTCTTTCCCTCGCACGCTGCATCCACCGTCCTTCCTCCACTTCCACGTTTCATTCCCGTACGACTATCTTTTTTCAACCCTCACGTTTCATCCTGTATGGCTATACTTTTCTCTTTTTCGTTCTTCGACCTCCGTCTTGTCCGTTCCTTCACGCTTCATCCTCTACGACTATTCTTTTCTCTCTTTCACACATCATCCCTTAGTCGTATCCCTTTTCCTCTTTCACGCTTCAACCCCCTGTTCTCATAAGTTTTTTCCCTCTTTTAGCCATTCATCCCCCGCTCGCATCCTTTCTCATCTTTCGATTTTCATCCCCGTTCGTATTTTCTTTTCTCGTTGCGCTCCATTCTTCTCTTATTTCGCGTTTTTCCACTCTCCCCACTTTCGTCTACGAATATTCTTTTTATTTCTTGTACATACTATTTCGTCTTTTATGTTTTTTCTCTTTTTCTCTCTCACTTTCTCAATCTTCTCTTTGCCGTTGCTTCTAATATCGTTTTATCCTTTTCTCTATCCTAGTTTTCGCTACATCCGAGTTCGTACAGTTTTGCTGTCGCAGTCACCCTCGACAAATTCCCCCACTTCGATTTCCTTCCTCGTCCATCCACCTCGCTGGGTCACGCTTCATCGTTCTGACTCTCTCTCTCTCCCTCTCTCTCTTGCTTGTTTCTTCTCTCTCTTTCTCTCTGCCTCACTCTCATCCTCCCTTCGCGTCGCACGCTTTGCCTACAATTTCGCAATCCTGCGACTCTCTTGTGCATTCTCTCTCTCTCTCTCTCTCTCATTTTCTATTGCTCTCGTTCTTTCTCTCACTCGCACTGCCTCTCGACATCGTCCGGGTTCACATCGACTTGCATCCCCACCGTTTTCCCTCTCTGTCGCTCGTTCCCTCTCCCTCACCCCGTAGCGGCATAGAAGAAGAGGAGGCGAGAGGGATCTTTCGCGCCTATATGCGCGAGTTGCGCGTCTGCGCACGAGAATCAACAAGGATATATTATAATTCCCGTCTCTGTTCGTCTCTCACGTTTTATCCAACTCTCTGGGCTTTACTTCTCATGTGCTGGACTTGGCAGAGAGTATGTAGAGAGCTCTACCTATACTCTTCTCTTATACCTTTCTCTTTCTACCTTACAACCCCTTCGTCTCTTTCCCTAGGATATATCAGCGTCGACGCGCCACTCGGGGAAACTCTTGGGCATCTCTCTCCTCCTCGGCATCGAGATTAGAATTAATTCCCGAGGTCGAGCGTATGCGTGCTAGTACTATATCTTACCATAAGGTGTACGTACATTACGTATGTGTCTGCCTGTGTCTACATATACGAACCAACGTACACACAGATATTATACCTGGAGATACAGTATAGTTTTATATTAAGTACACAGACTCGACTCTCCGTGGGTATGTGCCGCGACGAGAAAACCGTCGCTGGCGTCTACCCCACATGGACCCTTCTTTACGATCATACGGCCAAAGAACAACAGTATTATATTCCAGTACCGTGAAACACTTCGAAATGAATATTTTCAAACATTTCAACAGCTTTGTTAAAATCCCGATTTCTCGATTCAACCTTCAAATGCGCAATACCACTATTATATCGGGTACCGTGAAACACTCCAAGATGAATATTTTAACATATTTCGTACAATCCTTGAAATTTGATTCTACTCGATGTAATTCTTCCTTTTGTACTAATTTTCCTTGTTTCGCACAGGCTACCACCAGTACATATCTCGCTAACATTTTCTAACGACTATCCGAGCAGAAGTTTTTGCATGAAATTTACGAAAATCACATGAACACTGTATTTGGTACGGGACAATACTCGAAAAAATGTTCAAGCCTTCGTAGCAATATCGAACAAATCCAGACAGACACAGCTAATATTTCGCTCGACTTAATGTAAATTTATTCTGTAAACTTGTTTTGTCGGCGAATTTTTTACGTGAATTTTCTTTTATTATAGTACATGTTGAAAAAGTAGCTTGATTCTTTCTGGAAAGACATACAATGCGCCATTTACAAAATCTTCTTATAAAACTGCACATCATGTACATACAGAGAAGACTGTGGTTAATCCACTCAGGCTGTACTTGATGCGGTAGTCATTTTCGGTTATGTATGAACTTTGAAATATATTTATAATGTGAAGTACATTATTTTTATGGGGTATATGTAAAATAACTTTTAATAGTCAAATATGAAGTAGAGAAATGCTGTTCTTTTGCAAAATGACAAAGAACTCGTATCATTTCGTTTGTGTTATACATTTCCATGCTCATTCTGCTTTTGTTACATTTGCTCGTTTCCGCTGAGTTCCTGTGCTTAACGGACCCATATTATTTATCTTAGGTAATAACATTTTTTTAGTGAAAACGGCATTGCATAAATGGTTTTTACTCATTTTAAATATAAATGAACACGAAAACTTCACTGGCATCGAATCGCGGTTTGGAATCAGATCGCCCGGCTTCGCGACCCACGTAACTTTATACCGAGGTCAACAAAACAACTTCTTAACTGACCCTTATCATATTACTCAGGTGGCCTATAGCTATGACAACATACTATAAGACAAAATATTGACAATAACTAGAAAAGTTTAGTCGTCGATATTAATAACTTAAAAATTACTAAACAGAATGATTCCCTATTCAGAAGCTTTGACTTCTTAATAAAGTGGCTGAACCACATACAAAAATAAGTTTTTTATGCTGTCGAAATTGTGACAAAGAATTGCTCAAAATAATATTTAAACGTTTTTCTGGGCAAGACTGTATATTTTGCACATAATTCATTTCCGGTTTAATAAAAGATTCATTTCCACTCAATTGTAACGAATGCATTCAAGTATTTGTCTTTTTATCGATGTTCAATTACTCGTTGGAGCAATCATTTTGCTTTTGCAAATCATGCGATCTTTCTCATTAACTCCATTTCAAAGTAAAACGGGAAATATTGAAAATTAACAGTAGTCCCAAAGTACTTCGTTATTACATCCACAGATTATAATAATGTAGGCTCGACAAATTTGGTGCGTTTGTAGAAACAAAATTTCACATTCGTAAATTCTTCTGAGCACAGAGAGGAACGTGGAGGATATTCGGTGCCAAGATCAAGCGACTCTTCCTCGCGATTATTCGGCCAAGGTGGGCTTCTATATATAGATTTACATTCTACATAATGTACATATATACGTAATATAGAGATGCACACCGTCTGGGAAATCGTGATATAAAAATTTGCTCGAGGTTTCGTGAAATCCGGCTCTCACTTCCTACGAGGATCCTCTCGGGCATTTTGCATCGATTTAGGGGTGGAGTGAGAGGAGCGGGAAATACGTCAAAGGCGCGTGTCGGTCTTGCCGGGAGGCTGAACGATAGAACCTCGACATAGCATTTTCGAAGTTTCAGGATCTATATGGAGCCAGAGGCATCTCTCGTTCGAGTGAAGTAATATAGATATATGCCCTACAAATACCCACCAAACATCACGCATTTCGGTTCCAGAGTGCTGATGCCACGTATAGAGAAACACGAAACGTGCCGAAAGGTCGTGGTGATTGCCCTCCCATCTATGTACGTATATGGGCTATTTCATGTTAACGAAAATGTTTTTTTTGGCCAAGGTTCAACTGTTGTTGAGCTGGCTTTCAATTCGCTTAGACTTTATAATTGACGGAAAAAAAACCTATGGAAATTTGACTAATTTGCAAATTGAATCTTGTATCTTTACGATAACACGCTGACCGATTCAGATTCTCTATAGTTATGCAATTAGATTCAAAGTTATTTCAACATTGTTCAACAATACCTTAAACATCATAATCCCGTTCTTGTTATGTCTACAAGGTTTTTTATACTATTATCTATTTTTTAAAAAAACTCGAATTTCCCATGTAAAGAAAGTTGGAAAATAATTTATAAGTAAACCTATTTTTTATTTGTAATACGCGAATACCATTTTTCTCCTTAAAAATACCCCAGTCTCTTGCTCTAACTCCATTATTTCTTTTGCCACCAAAGGATGGAAGAATACAATTCAAGAATAAATGGTAATAAAATCTATTTCGGGTCCCGACTGCTCGTGTCAGGCTTCAGTTACCTCCAGGTCATTGCAGGTTATATGTTAGCTTTATTTTCACTGCAGGTGATGATATGATACGGAGTTCTCAAACGTCATTATCACTGATTCTGTCGATTCGAAGTCGATTTTTGGAGGCAAAGAGCAATGAAAATTCTAGTTCGGTGCATTTGCATCAATGAGGAAACATTTCGGTATGACTTTTAACATGATTAATAACCGAAAATTATCATAATTCCGTCGGAATCTAGTGGGACCTACATCCAAAAACAAAAGCAACTTTAAAGCTATGATAGCTAATAAAGAGAACATTGGTCATTTCGTTTTTAATCAATTCACGACAATTGACGTTGATATAAAAAAACATTATTTTTCATAATTCAACAATCGACAAGTTTTTGGCACCTATTACATAGAGAAACCCATCATAATGACCCGTTCATATATATTGTATGCAACGTAATAAATGGCGTTGACGTTTATTTGATTTCTTAAAGCCGGAATTAAATATAAAATCGAGTCGTACCTTCTTTGTTACGCTGAGAGTGGAACAAATTCTTCAAGATCTGCAAACACATTTTTTGAGAGTCAATTACTTTAAATGCCACTATATGATCTCTTTGGAAGGAAGGTTTTTTTTATTGGAATACACGCGAAGATAACGTTTCCTGTCGCTTGATATCTAAGAAATGCGAGGTCAAAGACACGCATATAGTTTATGTTTGGGAAACTGACAATAAAGATATATTTGGGTGCTCATTGTAATAGAGACTCGGAGCTAATTGGCTCTGTATATTATAACAAGCAAGTAAATACCAGGAGGGCGTCAAAATCGTTGACCTTTGGCCGCAGAAACCGTTCCGCTTTCCGTGGAACAACCCGTATATACATGGATGTCTAACGACCGTTGGGAAACAGAAAGGCTTAACCCACGGAGATCGAAAGCGTAAAATAACGTTGGTTACGTCCTTTTGTTCGCTAACAGTGGATACACGTACTTATGGACACACGTAGAATATCGTTGTATATATAGGTATGTAGTGAAGTATAGCCACAAGTATACAAACGCAGAAAGGAATACACAAACATACCAAAAGATAGAGGGAGAGAGAAAATTCACTCATACATACACACATGGTCATATATATTCGTTGAATACGGGAGTGTGGGGTTTGCGACGAGTGGGAGCAAAAGAGCGAGCTGGAGGAGGGAGAGAGAGAAGGAGCGACTTTACCGGGTGCCCTCCTATCGATTTTCAAACGCGCGCACACGGCTGTTTCCCCAAAGCTCCGCACGCCGTCCGCTAGTCGGAGGCCGCGGAATTTCTACCCTCTTCTCGGTGAGGAGTAGTGGAAGAGTAAGAGAGAAAAAACATAGACAGTGAAAGAAAGAAGACAGAGAAAGGGAAAAAAGAGGGGGAGAAAACGTGGAGTAGACATACACACAGGATAGTAGGAGAATCTACGAGAACGAAGAGCATAAGAGCACAGGTGTAGGAGGAACCGAAAGGATATGTGCTGCTACGCCCGAGATGCGATGGAAGGCAAAAAAAATCGAGTTTCTTTTTTTTTTTCTTTCTACAGATGTTAACTATATACGCGAAGAGCGAGGTATACTTTTTGCGGTTGGCAAACTACTAGGGGGAAAGGGGATTCCGATGGTGGACAAAGTTTTGGTAGGCTCAAAGCCTCCTGTCTATTTCTCTTTCTCTTTCGCTCTCCTCCGCTCGCGTCCCCTCTCTCCAGTGGTTAGATCCCGGATTCGCGAGGATCGCGCGGCCTCGAAGTAGTACAAGCGAGTTTTGGTCGGACCGGATATTAGCAGGGTTTGTAAAAGCCTGATGCTATGTATGATACGGCCTGGTCAATGTTATTCTCGGCTTATCGTCCATCTATCTCTGATCTTTCGTGATCTCAATGTTGCTACAGTGACAACATTTTTCTTCTCGTCTCCCGTACACTTTGACATTCTTGCAGAACGAATTGACTTTTTTCCCCTCCGCTTATTTAAGAGGTAATAAAAATTTGGACACGATCGGGTCGACGAAATAGATTAACAAAACTAATTAATTATTGACTAATAATTTTACTTTTCCGGAAATTCAGGTTCAGTGGTCCGAAGGTCAAGAGTATCATTTTATATTTAAATCGCACTTTGTATTAAGCAGTGGCAGTGACATCGTTATTCCGTTTAAGGTGTTTGTCGCTTAAGAATAAATCATTGAAATCATAATAGAATTATTGAAGGCATTTGAGATGTTGATAAAAGATTGTCTAAATATTTTTTACATATGATTCTGATATGTCTATGTCAATTGATTCGGTTACTTAAATTTATTCTTTTTGCAATTTTCAAATTTTCATGGGACCTACCTTTTAGTCACCCTAGAATCTTCTTATATACTGTTTCTTTCTCGGGACAAAATTTCCAATTTCCCATACATTTTTAAGAAGTGACATTTTACCATAAAGTTTGTATAATCGGCTATTGAAAACATTTGATCGTTTTGAGCATATCGAATCGCACTAAAAATATCAAAGAACTTACTGCTATATTTTCGATTTCCATAGATATATATTTTCCTTTCATGTTTCTCAACGATCGTTGAGCGGCTTCATAAACGCATTCATAAAGGGGCTAAAAAGATTGAAAGAGTGAAGCAACGTTCTTTTCCCTCTATAGCCTCATATTTATGTGTATACATATATCTTTATAACTTTATATATAAAAATATACGCACGGACATGGATTTAAATAAAAAAAAAAAAAATAACTCGAAGAAAAAAAAATTCGACACTATATCCTCTGACTATAAAATATGCCACCAAACTCAAGTGCATGGTGTCGAGAGTTTGAGGAAAAACAGGTTTAAATTCTATACCTATACGAAGGGTGTTACAACCGGGATGTATCCAAACGATCTATACATCACGGAGTTTCAAAGTGACATGCACAGAGTACATATGTACATTTCTATATACATATGTATATATGTATATATATA
>JABSMR010057128.1:0-14296 GCA_018902295.1 Dusona sp. PSUC_FEM 10030013
TTTATAAGCCAATTCGACTGCCTTTTTCTAAAGTGAAAAGTCGTTGGCCAATATTCTCTCCAATGCATCGTTGATGAGATATGAAGTAATGAATGGGTAGCGTATCGCAAGCTCTGAAGAAGAAGGAGCATGAAGTGGGGGAAGTTTACCCTGAGCCTCAAAGCACAGTTCATAGGCTGGAAGGTGGTAGCGTAACGCTCGCCCCGCCTGCTCCTTTTTTTCAGTGCATCTGATTGGTGTTCCCCCAATTTAGTCAATATCTCATCACTAAGACACAGGAAAAAATAATGCATCTGGAGTTTTCTTTCCAGACTTTTACAATCTTTTGAAAAGCTTTAAAAACATTGATATGCCTCGTGTGCAGCTTTTGGAATATTTCCTATTTATATGATCGTACACATCGTTGATATCGGAGAGCCGAGGTATCAACGACTATGTCCTAAGCTCGTCCAACGGGTTGTGAAATTACGAGCGTTCCTCGAACCGAACTTACCCCTAAAACGTTTACTGCTAATACGCGGAGATTTAACCAAGAAGGATTGCGTCTGAAGACCCAACAGAGGACGTATATGTATAATGGATTATATATATCGACATGTACACAAACAGGCTTACGTATCAGCTGGCAGACACAAGGGCTTAGCCATTATCCTCTTACGCTTCAAACGTTCCGAGTTATGACCTTTTGTCCCGATACTATCGATGTCTACGTATCTATCGCTAACCTACGCAGTAGATTTCTATCTAACCAGGTTAATCCCTCCTGCTATGCTTTCTCTATATCCCTTTCGACCATCTAGTACTCAAATCCTCAGCTCTGCCTCGGTATCGAATAATCTGTATTGCTATGTGTATCTTCTTGATTGTAGCAAGTGCTCGACTGTAGTTTGATGTATCGCCAATATATACATGTACAGGGAAAAATGGCGTGAAGCTGATTTGCTAATAAAAATGATGCATAAGTTTGATACTTTAATGAATTATAATCGACTTTTGTTGACTTTCCGAAACTTTTCCTGACATATTGAATCTTTGACCACAAACTAACGTAATACAGTTGTTAAGTAAAAGTAAAGTTTCTTCACTAACTCTTAAACGAACACATTATTCCGATGTTCACCCGACGTACCACCGGGCACTTTGAACTTTTGTTGGCAAACTAAAAGCGCGTGTAAATTCGACCCGTTATTTAAGCAGCACAGCCTCATCCTGCTGTACCCTGGTGAGCGGTTTTGTACTAATTTCCTCTATGCATTATTATGCCAGTGGCTAGTAGCCATTTCGGAGTGCATTGCTATTCGGAATATTAGATAAGGATTAGTGCTTAGCAGAGTGGTCTCATGTCGATGTCGAAGTCTCGGCAGACTCATCGCGAGAGATCGGCCGCTTTGTGCTCGACAAGTACACGTAACTTGTACGGAAAAAAGACATTAGCGCGAGGGTTGATTTTTGTTAGGCGCTCCTTATCACAAGGGTTTTAGGATATTTCTTCTCCAGTATCGACAATGGCTATTTTTGAATCAACTGCAAAAAAGGAGCGGGGTTCTCATTTCGACCTGTTTCTTTTATTTTTTATGTACGTTCACCCAATGATTTTTTATAAAGTTCACCGATTTGGATGAATATTTTTTCTTTCAAAGAAGGAATACTCGAAATAGTCCCAAATTAATTTCGACACGATCTGACCATAACTTTAATATTTTTATAAATGATTTACGTTTGGATAGAAATTAAAATTTATATTTTTTCTTTCTAAGCAAAATCATTTCGTACAATTAAAAGTATTTTTTTGAAAAGTAAACAAAAACCGACTTCAAGAAAATCGGTAAAAATTAAACAAAAAATTTCAAAACCCAACGCTCTGGAATTATTGTTATTCTCGTATTGTTTTGAATTATAAAAAATGAAATGTTTGCGAGACGAAAAAAAAAGTATTAGAAAAACAGATAAAACGCACGAAAGGTTGACGGTTCTTTCCTTTTACGTAAAAACCATAGCGAACTATTACATCTGCAAAAATGATATTGAAAGAGAAAATGAAAAATATTTAAAAGAATTAAATAATTTTTCAAACTTCAGCAACATTTGTGGAATATTATTATGGAAATATCTTCTTCGAGCGAGCTAGTCTTATTCTACGATCCTTCGTCGACTTGGCACGATCTCGAGAAACATTTCGTATTGGCAAAAGTAGAAGTACTGGAATTAAGAAAAACTGTTCAAGGTTATTGATTTTCAATTCTAACGAGTCAAGATGAATTATCCATTTCTCAAAAGAAGAAAAAAAAGCCGAAAATCATTGTAATGGGCTTATGTGTCGAAAGCCAAAAGTCAAAGGGCAAATTACGAAATAATGTTCATTCCATACTTTGCCTGGCAGACAGAGTGTTGAAAACCATTCATTTTATGAATTGCCTACAAATCTTACAAAATATACGAACGAGCTTGCCGACAAGGTAGAAAAGGAGACTGATGTGAGTAGCTGTCATGTAACACCTCTTCCCTGGTAGTGCTTGAGCGACGACCATATGGTGCTTGGATCAGGTAGTTGGTAATGAATAATCGTTGGCTGCTGGTGTATTTAAATATAAGAATCAAAAGTACGTACGTATTTAAAAGGTTGAACGTTTGGAAAGCAACATTATATACGATAATAATAGAAGCAAGCACATAATGAAAGCTAATGAGAGTTTTAAAAGTTAACATAACAGAAGTATAGACTTCAGAGCCAGAAACGTAGGATATAGTAAAGTTAATTAACAAGAAAGCTTCTGTTTTAAGCTTCGTCTAAAAATATGCCAGTAACTCTCGAAATAAGTATGGCAAGCCGGAGCTAAAAATACAGCCAAATCGTTAAAATAAGTCTCGCAAGTCGGGGCATAAAAATATCTGGGTGTAACGGGGATGACCCTGTTTTACACCTGACTGCGATAACCCTACGGGAGAAACTTTGTTATTATGATGCATATTATGTTGTGAACTTGGTACACAATGTCTTCTCGACTAGGCTCTGTCTCTCGGTATATCAAAAGGACGTATTCGAAAGACGTACGTGCCTGAACTACTGGTTCGTCTTCGTGTAAATACATATATTTATGCAACTATAGATACGATGGCAATCGTCCTCGTCCTCTTGGTCGTCACGCACCTGTATTCTCCTCCTTATATACAACTTGCTATGGTTCATAATATACGTGTACACGTGTACTGTTTGGTTGTGGCAAGTCTTGCATCGTGTTTGCACCCCGTCGAGTGTTCTATATCCTGCTGCATCTCTCAACGTTATACAACTTTGCCTATAGACTCGCGTATACGTGTCCTGTACAGCTATAATTTCACCTACATGCTTTTATGTATCGGATCGTAATATACAGGTTGTACCAAGAATCATATTTAACCAGTAAAGTCGACAGTTATATCGTAAAATACTGAAAAGATGACCTCTGATGCACGTTTCTCTCTGACGCACGCTTGACGAAACATTGAGTAATTTATTGATAGCCAATGCGGGGACGCCGATGAGTAATGATAAGGCGGGCAGAGTTTGGAGCGATTGCGCGCGAGCCTATTCGCTAAGGACGAAGGCGGTAGTGCGAATTTTTCCTACTGAATTCGTTTTCGTTACAGTGCAACGGAACGACGATTACTAAATTGGTTAATATCCTGTCAGTCGTGTGTCGAAGAAGAAAATGCGTAACTGCGGAGTATCTTCAGAATTTCCCGATCTATTGACCCGGTTAATATCGAGCACGGTTTTTGTACGACTCTGTATAGCTAGCTGCAATACATAGATATAACAAGTTCTTATGTATAGAGATTCGCAGTATGTAACGCGAGAGACCCAGCAGGGAGAGAGAGATACGAGCGAGTCGTTTCTAATTTAGATTTATGGCACTGTAGCACGGTGCGCTGCTGCGCTCATGTTGCAAACCTATGTATGTGTACATTCAAACGAACCCGTTTGGAAAAGAAAAAAGGACGTAACCGATACAATGCGAAACATCTGATCCTGCGAACAACGTCCTTCTTGCAGTCAGCGGGCTATATTCGCAGGTTTCTATACGTGTACCATAAAACGTTGTATATCTACGAAGTAGTAACGGCGTTGCCTAGTCGGCCTTATCGCGTGACCGGCAAGGGGGCGTATGAGTGCAAAGGAGAGGCCACGCGACGGATCTCGCCGGAAGTCTACACCAACCCCTGAGAAACTCTTCTCTTTTTCTCCGTTTCTTATACCCTTTATACCCTTTCTTCCAAGTTATCTCAACCTCGCACTCTATTCTTTTATTACTTCTCCTTTAACCTTCTTTTTTTGCCACTCTTATTTCGTCAAAGACCTTCGAGAGCTTGTATAACCGTCTCTCCTGTATGCTCGAGTGGCTAAGGGGCAAAGATTTGACTGGCAAAGCCGAGTCCAAAGGAATTCTTCAATTCGATATTCAAGTGTATATTTTTCTCGCTCGCTCGTTTCTACGGCTACGGACACACCAAGGTGGCTCATTTTTTAAATCTTTATTATACTTCATTTATACGGAATTATATGCATGTTTCTACAAAGTAACAATTCGTAGAGAAAAGCCTTCAAACTTTGACCGTTTATTTATCATATTTAAACATGTACATTTCTCTCATATATTTTCTCTCTTTTTTTACCTCTCGCGGCGCTCTTTTGGCACGTAACTTTCCTTAGGCGGTGCAGATACACGGAAGGAAGAGTCTCGAACATATATCTATGTATGTATAAAAGTAGGAACTAGAGGATGCAGCCGGGAGGCCTCTGCCACCACTGGCGAAGCTGCATTGCGGCTGTTACGCGCCGCGTTTTCTCTCTATAACCAATGTCCTCTATCTCTTTCTATCTCTCGATCTATATATCACATTCTCGCTACACACGTTTGGCTCTCTCGGCTTCGTTTTGCTATTGGGATTCACCGATGTAACCTGTACAGTTGGCTGTACCGCGGGAGTTCCGGCCAAGCCACAGAGAGGCAAGTGTGTTTTTCAGGCAAAAGTGCAGGATGGACGTGAAAGCACGTAACTTCCAACGAATTTCAACTCACTATTTTTTCTTTTTTTCTTTCGTCCTTTTTTTTCTTTGGTTTCAAATACCATATCAGTATATCTATATTTTCCGATGTGGATACAGTCGACCTTACGAAGTATACCGCATAGATACTCCGCGCCTATCTTTCCCTCTTCCAATCCCCTTGTATGTACTCGGGAATGGCCGAAAGTGTCGAGACCGCGTGACCCGGCTAAAACTCCGACGATATCGATTGGCTATGACGTCGATGAGTGGTGAGAGAGCCAGAGAGAGAATGAGAATGGGCGAGAAAGAGTCCAGCTGAATATATACATCTATATATCTATATTATATCCATTTTATTCTACATATTCGCTCTTTCGCTGGCTGGAATTTCCCTCGATAGTTTCAACCCAAATTGAACTCGTTATTTTCGCGGATTTGTAACATATTTAATAAGCGAGGCTTAGGAATATATTTTCCATAACAGACCCATCGGAAATCGATTTTTTAACTATATCCAAACAGAATTTAAAATTTTAATTTTCTTTTCGCTCTTAAGACCGCAGCATTCTCGAAGCTATTTAGGAATATAATTTCCCAACAAATTCATTCGTTTAGTTAAGCAATTACTTCTTTTTCCAGTTATTCACTTAATGGGACGTTATTTGTTGTGTCGTATGCTTTGAGCGATTTACAAAGTTTATGCTACTCTCATAGAGTCCTGATTGTAGGATGCTGATGAGATCGTTATTATTTGCTACTTGGAAAATCCTTTTCTCATTAACGTGGTATCTCATTTTCAATCGTATAAATTTCCTTTTTATATATTTTTTCAATATTATTTATTTTCTATATATGCATTTTTAGCTGCATATAATTTCGTACGAATTTTATATTTCTCGTCATAAAAGAATTCGATCATTCAATAAAATAATGAAAAACTTTACTCCATTGCAAATATTCACGAACTATGAATGAATATTTCTGGTAAATTCAACAATTTCTCATCGTTAGTGCTTTGCACAATGCTCAAAATGCATTAATAATTAGGGAAATAAATAATTTTTATTAACAGCTTAATAAATAAAAATAAAAATTAGGAACCATCGAAATATTGGTTTACAATCGAGACAATGATTTGCCAATTTTGAGTTATCGTAATGGATAATTGCTTTACAATTTTTTATATTAAAAAATTCAAGTTAAGCCACGTGAAAAGTTAATAATCGATGATTTTTTTGTTCGTTTCTCCGAGGATCTCAGGAGGAAGGTTAAAAAATGGAGTAGTTATGCTACTGCGCCATGTCGTAACGTCCCCAAATATATGTATGTGAATATACAGTATAAAAAATATATAAGCTTATACCTGATGCAATGGAGCGGGAGGGATATACAGCCGGTCTGTACATTTTTCTAATTAAAAAAAAAGTGCTCCGACGCGAATAAGCTCGCTGTCGAAATATAACCTGGCACGGTTACCCAAATTTTCCGCAGCGATAATACTCATATACAAATGGATTGTTATGAAACGAGGGGACGTACCTTTCGTCATCCTCGATGTATTAAATTACGAGATATAGGCCCTTTCCTTTGTCAGGATTCAATCTTTTATGTCGTGTATAGTACAATTCTTCTATAAAAGCTACTTTTTTCTCCATTTCAGTTGAAAGACGAGAGTTTTTCTCTTCTTCTCCTTCTTTGTCTTTATCTTTGCCCCTTGTTTACCCTCCTCCCTTTTTTGTCTTATTCTCTTCCGCTTTTTTTCTTTCTCCCTCTCTCTGTTACTCTTCCTCTGGATTTCTCTTTTTAGTCATTTTTCGTGACGCCATCCTTCTTGCATCAGGATAAAAGCGGCTATGAAACCGGAGCAAAAGCAACGAGAGCCAACTTGCTTGTCGAGGAAAGCACGAGAGGGATGGAGAATCGAGTGAGGTATACATACGTCATCATCGTCCTCATCCTCGTCGACGCAGACGTTTACTCGTTCTCCTCTTTTACCTCTTCTCAATTTCGCTTCATCTGACAAATGCCTCAGATTTTAACGCGAGCGTTTCTCTCTACACGCAGTTTCATCATTATTTCCTCTACATTCTTCTCTAGATCTCGTATTTTCAACAAATGAGAGACCATTCGTCCTTCCATCAGTTTCGCTCTACGTCTATCCCATTCAGATCCCTTTTTCACACTTATACATGTACAAATAATCTTGATTTTACTCAGAACTATACGCTGCTTGTCATAAGGCGAATATTGCCGGAAGAATTACTGCAAACAATGGGCTGAAATGGTGAGGAACTTCTATAGGCATCCAGATATATACATATTTAGCTGTGCCGTCCGCATTGCCCGAGTTTCATTTCAGAAATAATTCTCTAACAATGTTAAAACTGCAATGTGGCAACGCCACTAAAGAAGCAAATACTATTCTCAAAGTGTGCCAAAATCCGCTTCGAAACCTGGATACCAGTGTCTACATTCCCATTCGTCACTCAGTTATCACTGCTCGAGAATTCTGGAGTTTTAGATTTTCGCACATTGAATTCAAAGGGATTCCAACGAGGGGCGACCTTTTTATCAAATTTCGAAGTATTGCCATTAAAAATACAATAATTTACTGGCATCAATTTTGCGCCACTTTCTTTGTTTGTCAATTATCTTAATTGAAATCATAAAAAAGTTTAATTTTTAGCCACAGAAATACGATAATGTCGAAAGAGTGATTCAAAAAATGGTTTTTTGTCGTAATTTCATGAAAATTCGAGTGAAAAAACAGGTAAACATTGATTTCGAAGTTTTTTTTATCAAATCACCTTGAAATCAGCGCGGCTATAAAAATAATTAAAAACAAAAACTTCAGAAAATCCGGTGTAGCTTTTTTTTCTATTTGGAGTTGATATTCTATCAGGTGTTGCTCGATGCCTGTTCGAATCCTTTCTAAAATGACGCCAAGTCTATGTATTTATTTCCATTTTTGGATTTTTTACGCAATTTTGGAGTTCAAATTCCCTTTTTCCATTTTCATGCATTCGTTTTTCGGCTGCTACGAGACAAAAAAATGTACATGCTGTGAATCGCTTAAATCGGTTTATGGATTTATGGTCCGCCAAACGTTTTTTCCCTTAAAAATCTATCATAGACACGTATGTATATTAAAAAGTGAAAGTAATCAAATTTAAGAGCCTCGAGCTACGGTTTGCCTGGCGGGCTCAGCGAGCTGCCATTTCTAGAAATTCGGGATTGCTTTTTGTTAAGTGTCCTTTGACGGAAGTTACAGCCGCAAACGTGACGCTTCCGGTCGTCAACTATACGGCGCAGAAAGAGAATCTGGAACTGACCTTTCCGTCCACCACATTACTTTGTCATTTAAGTTCTGCTCGCAAATCCGACCTAAGGAAATTGCACGTCTGTAAAACAACCGCACCGTGGATCGCCCTTCAAACTATATGATACGAAGATTTCGTAAAGAATTCAAGCTGAAAATAACTTTTCATAGACTAAATGCGTAGAATTTGGGTGACAAATGCTTTTGAATAACTAGAATATCCTTCAAATACAAATAACAAGAATAATAATAATGAACATAATAAAAATCGTAATAAACAAATAAGATTTCTTTTTACAAATAATTATTCCATGATTCAATTCAATTATAAGAATAATCCTCTTATATTACAATTTTTGGAATTATCAGAATAATTTGTGATCATTTGCATTTACTTTCAACTATTATTTGTCAGTGTTAATAATAATAATAACGATGACGACACAGCGGAGTTTCATAGTAAGAGAATATGAGCCGTAATGCACTTTGTCATGACGTTGAAATCCATGGGGAGTTTTTGTCACAAATTTCGATTCTCGAGTTGGAGAAATCTGTTAAGATAATGGGAGATATGAGAAAGAGGTAAAAAGGGGTTGGAAAGTTGGTCGCGAAGTGTGCGCCACGAGGGAAATGCCAACGGCCACGGTGCGAGTGAGCGCGGCAAAGCAATATATAGTTTAACGGGGCGGTGTACTTGCAAACGACAACACAAGCTTGCAGTAGATACGACAAAGCTTTCTATATATAAATATGTATATCTATATATATGTATGTGTGTGACCGGATATTCGCGAATAGTGGAGTAGGAAGTGTGGAGTGGAGGCAACGAAGAGTCGAGCGCGGGTCCACCGCCGAACCGTTAAAGGACGAAAGAGAGAGGGAGAGATAGAAAGAAAGAGAGAAAGAGGAGAAAGAGCAAGAGTTTGCTTGGCGAACTCGCTCAGTGGGGAAATGGGTCTCGGTGTCTGGCTCGGCCTGGCACTTTACCACTGGCCGACCAACCACCGCGCCAACCCCTCGTTATCTCACATACTTACCTATTATATATATAGATTTTTTACATTTCAATTCTTTATGCAATATTTTTTTTTTATTCACGTCCCGTTTACCGTGCGTGTCTCAATGACTAATCGTAGGAGCAAACAAAACGATTTAAACTTCAAGTTAATGGTGTCATTTCCGACAGAACGTGCAACAATGACTGCGGTGTTCAATTCGAACTTTGGACTCTTTATTGTTATTTGTATTGAAAAAATTTCAACACCCACCCTGGACCCCTACTTACGGGGTCAAAAACGACCCCAATTTCTTTAGTAAAAAACTTATTTTTTCCATTTTTTCGAAACTTTTTTCATTTTGTAGAGTTTTCAGCATCAAAATTCTACCAAATCCAGCATTATCGTACACCATTCTATTCGTTATCGTAATACGAAGAAAATGATGTATAATTAAATGTTATTATTGCATACGAGGAATATTTTATGCTAAAGAGAAGGTTGAGCTCGTTTTCGAACCCCTTGTGGGCTTTACGTTCGGAAAAATAGATTGTAGGGGTCTAGGGTTAATAATCAAGATAGGAAGTAATGATATGTAATTATTGATCACTCAAATAGTCGAACAGTACATAGTTATGAAGATTGTATGGAAATTGATTATGTTTCGAATTATTCAGACTGTCTGATAGTATTGACGTGTAAAAGATAATGAACAAAATTTGAAAAGACGGTCTGATATTAATAAAATTGATAATTGAATGTGGCGAAATGAAATATTTGTTAATGTTTCATTGCATCATGTTGAGCAATTATCGTTGGTTTGTTAATGATGATAGGGAGACTAGACTTTTTATTTTTTAACAACTAACAAAAATTGGGATCGACAGCTTAGGATTTGTTTCGATTTTCATTTTCGTGCTAAACATTCCTCATTTAATTTCAAAGTATGAGAGGCGGAATGCAACAGCCGAAATGCATCCTTTTTTGAAAATTGTTTTCACATTTTCTTTTCGCGGATAAAAATGACAGTTTTATGTTCCGAATAGAACATAATCTATGTTTTGATTTGCTATGTCGACTCACATCCAGGATGCAGTGGAGTCTCGTGGTTGGTAATACAGACCCGGAGGGTTAAGGTGTCTTGAGAAGTTGCAGACTTCTCTGGTACGCCAGGGATTTCATTCCCCAAGGCTATATCTAATACCTTACTCTGTTTATGTACTCCTGTCATATACTACCGTATAACATGCACACAAAAGGAAAATGTTTGTTCAGGACCCAGTTATCGAACACCTGAACTTCCTCCAGAGAACCGTTTTCACAATTTCTTCTCTTATTATTATTTCATCCCTCTTTCTTTAACATTTTCAATTATTTTTATTAACTTTTGTGTCCACTCGATTTTTAATCCTCGGATATTTTGTTTGGTTGTAATTTAGAAAAATGGAACGTGCTGCAGATGATCATTGACAGACGGACTTGAGAATTATTCAAGAATTTTAATCTATTACATTTTTTTTTACTTATTTTCTCAACCAATAATCAAAGTTTCGGTACTCAGCTCGGGAAGCTTTCATTTCGAGCTACAGCTTTATGAATATGCCGATAAAAATTGATTCTAATTTCAAAAGTAAATAAATGAGAGATTAAAAATATAAATTACAAATGAATTCCAACAAACTCGTGTAATTCAAATAATTTAGTTATTCCCAGTTGTTGACTCGTTACGCTACCAAAATTGACAACATTGGCTGATTCGCCGTCTCGATAAAAAAATGACGTTACCAAATTGGATAAAGACTGAATTCGAAAGTAATTAAATTGAACAGTATCGATCAGACGTTTTTGTAATTCAAAAAATTCGGACCAACATCGACGTACTTTTCTTTCATAAAGATTTGATACCTAAATAAGAATTTTTCATAAAAGAAACGCAAATAAAAAATGTTTCTGTCTAAGAATTTCAAATAAAGAAATTTGACCCAAGGAGTTGAAAATATTTCTTCTCGAGAATACTATAAGTTTTGTGCTCCCTAGTAGCTTCATATCCTGTTTCAAAAGACAGAAGATAAAACTGAGAGTAAAGAACGTGTGTGTTGACTTATCGATTGTACGAATGTACTGGAGTTTTTATTATTTTCTGAAATTTCTGGATATCGAGACAAAATATAATAGGATTATTTCGAAATATTATAAGGACAAAAAACTATAACGTCATGACAAGAAATACGATAATGCTGTGTAGTTTATTTTCGAGTGAGGATGGAGAAATGAATAAAACGATAATTGTCATATATATAAATGTCAGAGACTTTGGAATTCAGAGAAAACAGAATAATGTTCAGGCGTCGAAATATCGAGAGTGCTCAGCAATGATTTACTTTCGAACTATTTATAGAAATCTAAATATACATACATATTATATAATATGAATAATAGAGGTTTGTCACCGTATATATAACCTTGATATAAACGTGCACATAGAATGTACATGGCTAGCAAAAGTTCGGTTCGTTTATAGGAAAATGCATCCATACATGGGTGTGTATATATTTATATATTGTCGATTGAACAAGAGAACGAGAAAAAAGTACTACAATAAACGTGCCCCGAAATAACGAGACTCGACTTTCAGCTTGATGGAAAAAAATAGCTTGGGAAACATTTTTATTTTCTCCATCAGTTCTATTCACATAATCGACGAGTGAAACTCCATTCTAATAGAATGTACATGGTTGGGATATACGATATGAAATTAAGCGAATTTTATTTCGAATAAAAACTCAAAGGATAACAAACTCGAAAACCATTATTTTTATATGAATTTGTCCAACTCTGTGCTGACGAAAAATAGGACAATTTTGAAAGCTCGCTCGTGTGCCGTAGAGAGATAAAGAAAAAGTTGAGAATTGCGAAAAAAGGGAAAGAGATTGATGACAACGATGGCTGGATGGGTTCACGGACGAATACCGACATGTACGAACCAAAGAACGAAAGCTTTTCGAACTGAATTCAGGGATCTCGTTCGTACTACGTCATGACACAAGATCCAGGCACCTATCATCATGTAGAACGAAAAAACGTTTCGTTTACATATACTCGCACACGTATATATGTCGCGAGCAACCCTGTTGTCTGCATTGTTCGCCGTGAGAGGCCGCTCCATGTATACCACAGTACTTTAGGGGCTGGAAAACGGGAAGGGGTATGATTTTGGCACAAATTTCACTCGGTCATGTGCTTCGTTGTGCTCTGGAGCACAACGGTTCTTCGTATAACCAGAACCGGCGCAGCAGTTGCAACTGCACTTTCATCTATATAAATATATGTGTACATATATATAAATGTATGTTTCACGTATTTTGGGCTTTCTATTCTACCCTGGGGAATCATCCGTACGGTAAATCCGGGATACCGAATAATCGTGAAATTGCTGATGCAGGAAGCAGTGCTGAATACGTAAAGGTATATACACATAAACTTTATATATGTGTACGTTACGCGCAGTAAATATGCAGACGGACCAGATGTTTGCGATTTTTACCGCTCACGTATATTATTTCCGGTTGTATGTATGATTTACGTGAAGGTACATAAGCTACTTGGGAACGAAAAAAATTTTACTCACAACCAAATGTTATTAATAACTGTATATATAAAATGATTGAAGGAAAAGATAGCAAAGGCAAAAGTAAAAAAAAGTAAGAGGAAGAGAGCAAAAGCTCTTCAAATCTGGTGCACTACCGAGTCAGCATATTTCTCATTTCATACAGATTATGCAGATACGAACGTGCGATACAAACTTTTGATAGCAACGCGATAAAGCGATACAAACTTTTGATAGCAACACGATAAAGCATTTGTCGCGAGGTTACCAAATATTCAGCGTACCAAATTTTCTTCGTTTGTTTACTAATGGCAGTTTAATTGCTTGCTCTCGATCATTCAATTGTGAATGCGTTTGATCCCAGAGCTTTGCATTCCAAGTTGGGTGCTGAAAAGTGAATGGCTTTGTTCCTTCGGAAGAATCTTTGAATTGAGAGTATTCGTTCGAAATGTTTCGTGCTTCGTTTTAACTTTGTATCAAATTAATTGCTAAAGTTCTTTATATATTTCGATCTGGTATGTTGTATTTCATTTTATGAATTATATATGAATATATCATTTTGATAAATTCGTAAATTATTCCGGAATAAAATGTGACAGTCGAAATTATAATTATTTAACGTGAATAATTGTTCGGTGAATGTACGTTTGAAATCAGGATTCCCTTCGAGAGAAAATGAAAACTAGTTTCCATCGTAAATATGGAGCTTTTAAAAGTTCATTTTATTTCGGCTACGCCGATTCAAAATTGCTTGAATTAATTAATTTCATGCCAAAATTTGGCAAAATCTTTATCGGGCTTTAGACGTATTTCCAAGTTTATTACTATATCGTAGAAAATGAAAAGCCTTGGTCGAAAATTTTCGAGACAATTTCTCGAACGATTCCGGGTTTATTTCCCAAGGGTAGCCTACCGAGACAGTCACGAGTAGAAATTTAGTCTCGGGAGTCTTTGCACGTGCTTCGAAAAACGAGGATGGTTAAGCCACTTTGTAGAAGAGGGTGAAAGTGGGGAAACGAAAGAGGATGTTTGTCCACGTGTCGTGGCTTTTTTCGATCGTCACGCTATCCTCGACTTTGTACATTAAATGCTCGTAGTAATGTATTTTACGATATGCACAAATATCAGGGAGCCAACGTCAATTTGAGTAAATTTCATCTCTGCTGTTTTCAGTCCTATTAATTTTTTTCTTTCTATCGTAACAAATCTGATTTGTATTTGTGAAAAAATTGTTTTTGTGCTGTAAGCAACAAAGTTTTCATCAGATTTTCTTGACTTCGTTCAAGACGTTCGACGTCATGCGAATTAAATTTCTTGATTACCATTCGGTAAATATTTTCGATTAA
>JABSMR010057239.1:0-14293 GCA_018902295.1 Dusona sp. PSUC_FEM 10030013
GCTTCTATTCTGTAACAGTAATTTTTAAGTTTTAATTCTCTCTGTGTGTATTTTCTTTTCGAGTATAATTAATAACATTATTGTTTCTGTTTCCGGAAATGGATATTGTCTGATATTTCTACAAATTAATAATAATTAATAAGTTTGTTGAGTTGTCAATAACAAGAGTTATCAATCTTCGTTAAAACAAACAAAAAATGAAAAAGAGGAGAGAAATGTGTACCTGTGAACAAGACTGGAATGATCACTCTTGTTATTCGGAGCCTCGACAGCTCCCAAAACGTTACGAAATTCGGAATAATTGAGAAGTGAATCTTGATGCGGTTTGTGCTTGACGTGACCAAAAATCAAGAGGTCTCCCTTGGAATTGATGGAATAATGAAAAGCCAACGACTCATTAGCAATCTTTCCGCTCGTTGGCATCGTGTACATTACGTTGAAGGGGTATTTTTCGCCGCATACGATTGGCTGATAGCCGCGAGCTACAGCGAGATAACTGTCGGACGGTGAGTACCAAGCTCCAACGTCGATGTAAGCCGAAGGTTGATCCATGAACACCTGAAATGCAATTTTTATATTATTATCATTTTATAACATTTTTGCTACCCAGTCCCACGGTACACACGTGCTTATGATTTTCTTCCACAGTCGCCATCTAACATATTGTATTTCTTTTTGGACCCAACGCGCACCAGCCTTGTGTGCCGTTGGCTTTCAAATTTCGAAAACATTTATTGGTTAGACGATTAGAGCAAGTTAACAATATTAACTTCAGTCTACTCTAAATCGTGACATTCATTTGTGGAAAGATTCGCTGTTTAAAAAGAAAATGAGCTATTTTGGAGATCTCAATGTAAAAAAACGATACCTGCCGGTTCGCAGCCATCGCTCTCGCGTCTCAATACACTGTATAACACCACCATTTTCTTTTCTACACTGTATTTCCCTCTCAAATGATGAGTTTTATATCCAACAAGGCGTCAAAATATTTTTTTCTATCATACTGACGAAGATTTTCTTAATCCATACGAAAAAAAAGGACGCGGGCAAACTTCCCAAAAGTCGAGTAATTCGAATCAAACTTTCTTACGCGCATGAGCGCTGCTAGCGGGGAAATTTCCAATCCACCACGCAAAAGGCACCGCGTTTTTCGGTCGGTAAATAACAATCGACGCTGTCGTTCTAGATTTTTATCGAACTCACATAAAATACCGACATTATATACGCCCAACGCTCTCATTACTCAACATGACGGGACAAATCATTCCGCAATTTCAACTTCTCCTCCATCCCACCCCTCATCGCCGCTGCACAGCTATGAAGATTATTGTAAATGTGAGCCCTCAATCCTATACGAATTGGACGTCGCATAAAAGGAGAGAGATTGCGGAATAAGCGAAAAAGTAAATATTCAAGATCGGGAATGGGAGGCGGGGACCTTGACATATAGGAGCAAAATGAGTTGAAATAGCGGGATGGTTGAAACTAGGGAACATGAGAAATCGGAGCAACGACGGTTGTTATTTTTTGTTGGGTATTATGGGGATACGCGACAGAAAGAGATTTTGAAGGAGTTTAGACGACGTTTGGAGGCAAGTAAATAATGACATGCCTCGTCAGCAACACCTCGTGCAGGAGCACGACGACAGAATGTTTATATTAAAACTCACGTAGGATAGTGTATGATAAAAATTGATAGTGATAATAATTTAAAAGCATCGAAAGGGTGTAATCGAAAATTGATTTATGTATATATACGATTCCGTGTTTGTATGATCAAGTAATTAAGGTATTTTTCGAGCTATTATCCTACAAAATCACCCAACCAAAATGCTTCGGCGCAGAAACGTTAATTTAAAAAATGTTAAAGAGCTCGATGCATTTCCAAAAGTTCCCGACACTTGTACGGACAAATCAGCGGTCGGAGGAACATGTGAGTATTGTCGAAAATTTACTCATTAACAAAATATATCATTTTTTCGTATTTATAATGAAAAATTCATTTTTTGAACAGTTTCCCTCGTAACTTTCTGCCTTATTGTTTACTTGGTACATTCCGAGACGAAATACTTTCTCGACAGCAGACTCGAGTTCAAATACGAGCCGGATACAGAAATTGATGCCAAATTGAAATTCAACATTGACATTACCGTCGCTATGCCTTGTGCTCGTCTTGGTGCTGACATATTGGACGCGACAAATCAAAACCTTAAAGACTTTGAACCCCTCTCTGCGGAAGACACCTGGTGGGAGCTGTCCGTTCATCAGAGATCTCATTTCGATGCCCTCAAACACATGAATTCTTATCTTAGAGAAGAATATCATGCCGTTCATGAATTGTTGTGGAAATCGCAGCAAGTTACATTCTTTGGCGAGATGCCAGAAAGGTTTTAACACGTTTCTTTTTTGGTGCTTATCATTTGGTGTGGGAAATTATTATTACGCTTTTTATCCATTTCGGCACAGACACAGGTCTTACAGACCCATGGAGCTCTTTTCCAATTTGTTTTTAAGTATCAGTCGTCGAAATTGTCTAACTTTAGTTGGAAAATGAAAAATTGTTGGAATAATATTGCGTTGTAATTGATATATTTTAAATGAATAATCAATACTGTGTAAACGTTGTACGCTCGATACGTACAGCAAGGTGCTATTTTATAAAAAGGTTCATTAATTATTTACAGTAAAACCCGTTCATCTGTATAAAGTCTGTGGGATTTTTCATGTTATTTAAATTAAACTTATTCCTTTTAATAATTGTTTCAGAACTGACCAGCCGAACTATCCTCCGAACGCGTGCCGTTTCTATGGCAGTCTGGATGTAAATAAAGTTGCTGGAAACTTTCACATAACAGCTGGAAAATCTTTGTCTCTTCCATCCGGTCATGTGCACATTTCAGCATTTATGTCCTATCAGGACTATAATTTTACTCACAGAATCAATAGATTCTCATTTGGCGAAGCTAGTCCTGGAATTATACATCCTCTCGATGGCGATGAAAAGATAGCTGATGAAAGTTAGTAATGTCGCATGTCCTATTGTTAGGGTTTATTAAAGAGAAATTTGACGAATTTTCAAAATATTTTGCATTCGGACACAACCAGTTTTAAGCAAATAAAAACACTCTTTTGCAAATATCTTGTTAATTATGCTAATAAGTTAGCTATTCAAACAACAATAATAAGTGTTTTTTGCACAGGTATGATGCTGTATCAGTATTTTGTTGAAATCGTTCCGACCGATATTTATACGTTATTGCACACGTCCAAGTCTTACCAATACAGTGTAAAGGATCATCAAAGACCTATTAATCATAACAAAGGCTCCCACGGTATTCCCGGAATATTTTTCAAATACGACACGAGCGCATTAAAAGTTAAAGTAATTCAGCGACGAGATTCGTTGGCACAATTTTTAGTGAAATTGTGCGCCGTAGTTGGCGGTGTTTTTGTAACGAGCGGTAAGCAATTTTTATTATCGCGTCAACATTTTTACCAACAGATATTGTTATGAATCACTTTAATGAATTTCTGTTAATTTTGTTTAAATTGATACAGGACTGATAAACAGCGCGGTTCAAACCATTTGGTACATTATTTGTTGCAAATTTCTAAAATCGCCAGAACTCAAAGACGATCGAAAAGTCCCAATCGCCCAAAATTCGTTGGCCAAAAAATCGGATATTGGACCAATAAATTATATCAATGTTCCAACACCACCGTGCATTGATCTCACTTTGCACGCTCAATAAAGTATTTTCATGCAAGTATTTTAAAGAAATTCACTTTTTTAAAGTGCCCGTTCATTTTATCCCTCTTCTCTATGAAAATAATTTATGATGCAACCTTGCTTTAAGATTATTCTTTCTTTATTCAAATATTGAAAATAATAAGACAAATTAACGAGAACTTTTCAACGTTGCGATAAGCCTAAATGACCCAGGCTTGCGGAATTAAACCGCCGAAAAAACGTTTGCGGTAAGCTGTATATGAAGCCATATTCGCAAAAAATCGAATTGCTTCATCGACCGAAACAGTTTGACGACTTTCTCGATTGCCTATTAATAGCGTTAGCCGGGAACAATAAGATGATGCAAAGCAAATTGACATTTGTATTTTCTCGCGACCAAGGTAGTAAAAAAAAACATTTCAAATCGCCCAAGCAACTTCTCGATATTTACTCATATTATTGATATCAGATTTCACTTTAATCGGAATGTTGAAATTATAACAGTGACTGAAGCTTATCGCGTTTACAATTACACAGCTACAAATAAATTTCATTCTGGGATGACAAGAACATGGAAGATTTTATTCCGAGCAATTCTCATACACTGTACAGGGGATAACTTGTGCTCACAGAGGAATATAATAAAAGAAAAGCATTAAGAATATTTATCAGTCGATAAAGATAATATCTTCAACAAGAAAAACTACCAAGAACGACTTTAGTTTCCGCATATTTTTCCTGAAAAATGAGGCGACAGTCACCAAGAATTTTCAACTCCTTCGTCTCTTTACTTTCTTCAAAAATTTGTCTGAATTCTGACATTTACGCGTTTTCAATTTAATCTTTACAACGTGCGACGAATAATAAAAATACAATAACGATATGATAAGCAAGCGGCGAATCACGCGCCAAAATTTTATGGAACGAATAACACGCTTGGAATAAGAAATATCACAAAATATATCTATACACTTTGCTTCCAAAATAACTATACTTTTAGGTTTCCAACTCTGTTCACGCGAAAGGCGCTTTACCAGTTGCATGAGTGCGAAAGAGACAGCGGGAAAACAAATTCCCATTTTTCTCGGAGACGTTTGATATATCGAAATAATAAAAGTTACATCTTATTCTCTGATGAAAGGAGAACCGCGGGTGACTTATCCTCGCAAATTCAACTGCGTCGAAGAAAAGTGTGTAGCAAGATTTTTATATGAAACGGGCAAGACAGTTCCCTAGCAGATCACGACACTCTGGTTATAGTCTAAATGGTCAGGGTGTCAACATCATGTCGCGTTGAACCTGGATAGAGTGTTGAGACCCTAGATCAGGGTATCAACACCGTGTTGCGTCGAACAAAAATTGAACTGAGTTTAAACCGCGTCAGAGAAAACGGCCATTAGACTCCCTAACCAGAGTGTCGTGATTTTCTAGGGCAACGCAACACGGCGTCGCCACCCTAGATCAGGCCGTTTTCTCCGACGCGATTTAAACTTGGTTCAATTTTTTTAAAATAGTTTTGACAAAGGACGAACCAAGTTCAAACTTCGATTAACCTTGGTAAAAACAACGGCCATTAAAATCGACGCTTGTGTTCATTTGACACTAAACTAAAGTGTCCCAATCTGGCAGGGTTGACACATGGGAATGGAGACAGTTGACACGAAGGAATGTTTGACACAAAGCGACGTGACTGTAATGTGACCCATACAGCATGAAAGTCGCAAAAATTCGTACTGGACTTTTTTTTCTTTTTTGCGATGTGGCGTTGTTTCGACGCTTTAGTACTGTATGGGATATGATAGAGTGCTGTGTTGAACAACGTGACTCAACCAAGAACGCGACCACCAGCACGCACTAACATTTAGGATTTCGCGCTGCTTTTTTACAGATTTGAAATACTTTTTTTTGTTAAATGAAAAAATGTTTTTATTGATCTCTTTACATATGGTTTGTATGAATAAATGAACATATTTATTAATTTGCGTCTTTTTCTTTCCGGTACATTTGCGAACCTAGCGCTGCGACGGTTGCTGTGGAAGTTTTGTAAACCTCGAAACCAAGCCAGATTCAAAAATCGTCGTTATATCTTTTACGTTTTACATCTTGATATATTTTCGATATTTCGTGTTTATAAATATTCTCGGTTGTTCTCGGGGTGATCTTCGAGACAAAAATCCTCCCGCCATCTCTTCTCGACAGTTACAATATTTGGGCCGGCGCGAATGTGCGAGTGGTGGCAGTTTTTTTTTCTTTAATCTTTTACGCGCTACGGGTACTGCTGAGAGCAAGCGTGGAGAAGCAGGCAAAATTTTGAGAGAAGGGCAAGAGTGAGAGGAGGCGAGCGAGCCGGATTGAAGAAAACTTCTCCTTTCGCGGTATCGCGAGTGCAAAATTCTGTAACCGCAAAGAGCATATAATAAAATGTGTGACATAAATCGAGAGCCCCACGTTCGTTAACTTATATTTATCATTTCCGTGTATCGTGAAGAAAAAAAAATTAATTTTTTAAGCCCCTTTTTTTAATTCTTACAATTCGGCGTGCGTCAAATTTTTCGCGTGAGACGCTCGGGACTGTCTCGCGCTAAAAACTCTTTTCATTTCCGTTAAAATCGGCGTGTTGAGAGAGCCAAGGAGAGTGAGAATTGAGATAAAAACGCCTCGTACGAATTCTGTGTATAACCGGCACTGAAGCGCGCGTCACAATGGCAAACGCTTCCCTCGACAAAGAGACGTTTTTTCGTCGTATGAAACGCATTTATGCCGCGTGGAAGGTACGTTTCATGCTTTATAACTCCTTCCAAAATTAGTCCAATTTTCTTTCATCTTTTTTCAAGTCACCCACATTTTTATCTGCGAAATACCGCTCGAAGCTCTTTACACTGTTGTTTTACGCAACAAATTTTCACTTTTTGTACGTTTCCTCATTTCGCGGTCCAAAAACTCACATTTTTCTTATCCATAGTATTTCCACTTTACATTATCTTCTATCCTTGTTTTTTGTACCAGGATGGCGAAGTTGGCAGTGACGATAGTTTCAGCAAAATGGATTGTCTCGTCGCGGCGGTTGGTGCCGACGACGAAGTTGTTTACAGCAAATCTACCACGCTTCAGGTATTTTTGTATTTTTTACCTCGATCGCGCAAGAAATTGGTCTTAGAAAATATAAACCAATGAGTCATTTTGATCCAGATAAAAACTATAATTTGGATTCGGTTTTTTTAAACACTCGCCCGAAACATACTGCTTCCCAACATCGAGCGTTCTACCGCTTGCTTAATCAGGAATTGTATTATTGTTTCAAAAATAATTACGTTGAAAAATAGCAATTCCTTCAAAAGTTTAAAGCACAAAGTATTAGGGTTATAAAGACCCATGGTAGTAACGACGAGGGGATTACAAAATGGTATTAATCTCGGCTTAATCAGAGTATTATATAAGGTGTTTAATTAATATACTATTCAAGGCGGTAATGTTCTTGTAAAACGTAAAAATAAACTGTATTAAATTTGTAAAAAAAACTTTTGGTTTTAAATGTTCCTTAGACTTGGTTACTGAGCTATGAATTAGCGGACACCATAATGATACTTGCTGAATCATCGATTAATTTTCTGGCGAGTAAGAAAAAAATTGAGTTTTTGAGAAAAGTAGAAAATCAAAAGTCCGAAGATACGGGTGTGCCGACCGTCAAGCTGTTGGTCCGTGACAGGGTACGTACCTCTTCAAAGTAATTTTTCCAGTTAAACAAACCTCAACACAATTTTATCCAATTACTCTGACTATGAAATAATTGTTTTATGGATTTTTGGCTTCTAGAGCGACGAAGATAAAGCAAATTTTGCTAAACTCATTGAAGTGATAAAGGGCAGCAAGAAGGGCAAAGTACTGGGTGTTTTCTCAAAGGAAAATTATCCTGGAGCTTTTATGGATGCTTGGCGAGCTGTACTAAGTAAAGAATCGTTCGATACGGTACGTTATTCCTGCTTGTTATTAATTTTTTATCTTTTTAACATGAAAAATTGCTTCTTTCCAACACTTTATTCTTTTTATTTATTCCAGATCGATGTTAGCGCGGCAGCAGCTTATATAATGAGCCCTAAAGAGGATAGTGAGATTCTTACTGTTAAAAAAGCTTGCCTCGTTACCTCAGACGTCTTTACCAAGTATTTGAAAGATCAGATAATGGAAATCATCGATTCCGATAGGGTATGTAGAAAATATTTCGAAGATTGATCCCTCGTGCCCTTGTATTTCCTCGAATATAGTTTATAGTGTTTCAGTAGGAAACTATCGTTTATATAATACAAAATCAATGTTAAGTTCGCTTCTTCAATATTATTTTAGAAAGTGAAGCATTCAAAGTTAGCAGAAGGCGTTGACCAAGCTATATCCAATAAAAAATACGTGACCGGTGTCGACGTGACCCAGGTCGACATGTGTTACCCAGCTATTATTCAGAGTGGTGGAAATTACACTCTAAAATTCAGTGTCGTCAGTGACAAAAATACATTGCATTTTGGTGTAATCGTGTGTTCCCTTGGAGCTCGTTACAAATCGTACTGTTCCAACATCGTTAGAACGTTACTGGTTAATCCCACAAAAGCGATTGAGGTAATGTACAGAATTACTGTACGCTTCTAATAATTCATTAACTAACAATTTTTACATTGTTTCTTTTTGTCTTTTTAGGATAACTACAATTTTTTGTTGAACGTTGAAGAAGAGATATTGAAAAAACTCACGGCTGGAACAAAAATAAGTGCCGTTTACGATGCCGGTGTGAAATACGTTAAGACTGAGAAACCTTCGATGATCGATCATTTGACGAAAAACTTTGGTTTCGCAATGGGTATCGAATTTCGTGAAAGCTCCTTGCTCGTTGGCCCAAAAACCCATGCTGTCCTTAAGAAAGGAATGGTTTTCAATATTAACGTTGGCCTTGCTAATCTCACGAATCCCGAGGCAAGCGATCGAGAAGGAAAGACTTATGCTCTTTTCATCGGTGATACCGTTATGATTAACGAGGTAAATTTCATCACTCGTTTGACTAGTGTAAAGCCCGTTAGTTACGTCGAGTAAAAATATTGATCTTCTGAATTCTCAAAATTGCAACTTTGACAAACCGCATTTATTATTCTAAAGGGCCAACCAGCAACAAACCTTACGCCATCGAAGAAAAAGATCAAGAATGTCGGTATATATTTGAAAGACGACGAAGAGGAAGAGGAGGAAGAAGGTAGTGGCAAGGAGAATGATTCGAAGCCCGAAATTCTTGGTCGTGGAAAACGTTCGGCCGTAATTGAATCGAAATTACGTACGGAGCATAGCTCTGAAGAAAAGAGAAAACAACATCAGAAAGAATTGGCCCAGCAGCTAAATGAGATTGCGAAAGCACGTTTGGCCCAACAATCGGGTGGTAAAGAAGAGGAAAAGGTTCGCAAGTCTACGGTCTCTTACAAGAGTCTTGGTCACATGCCCAGGGAAACTGAGGTCAAAGAACTGAAACTTTACGTCGGTACGCTATACTCGCTTATTGTTTCTCAATTCCGTGTTCTCCTCGTTCGTAACTCGTGTCAGCTTTAACCGGCTTTAACGCTTTTTTTTTCTTTCAGACAAAAAGTACGAGACCGTTATTTTGCCAATATTTGGTATTCCTGTACCGTTTCATATATCGACGATAAAGAACATATCCCAATCGGTAGAAGGCGATTACACTTATCTCAGAATCAATTTCTTCCATCCCGGTGCGACTATGGGACGTGGCGAGGGTGGTGTATATCCGCAGCCCGACGCAACTTTCGTCAAAGAAGTGTTGGTTCAATTTTTCAAAACATCCAAAATTTCAATGTACAAAATGTAACAAATTACCGTTAAAAAATATTAATTTTCTTTCTTTTTTTCTTTCACAGGACTTACCGCAGTACAAATACGAAAGAACCAGGTGAAATATCGGCTCCGTCCTCGAATCTAAATACAGCGTTCAGGCTCATAAAGGAAGTTCAAAAAAAATTCAAAAATCGCGAAGCCGAGGAACGAGAGAAGGAAGATCTGGTGAAACAAGATACCCTCATCTTGTCGCAAAACAAGGGTAATCCGAAACTCAAAGATCTCTACATCAGACCGAACATCGTCACTAAAAGAATGACCGGCGGTCTCGAAGCTCACACAAATGGTTTTCGTTACACATCCGTTCGTGGTGACAAAGTTGATATTTTGTACAATAATATTAAGAACGCTTTCTTCCAACCCGGTGATGGAGAAATGATTATTCTTCTTCACTTTCATCTCAAGGTACGAATTTCTTGTCTCCAATTCTTTTTTTTTTTTGCTACGGAATTTTCCAGGTTATGCGGTCACCAATGTAAAGGTAAATTCAAAATTTAATTTTCCGAACCGCTTTTCAATCGAGTTAGTTTGCAAATAATTATTAGAGATTGACGAATTGGCACCGACCGATAAAATTCGGTCCAAAATTTTATATTACATTGGTGACTAGCCTGAACATTGAAAAATCGCCTATTTGTTGGGCAATTTTCTGTAAAAATGTTTACACTTGATTTTATTTATTTATCGGAATGAACAGCACGCCATAATGTTCGGAAAGAAGAAACACGTCGACGTACAATTTTACACGGAAGTCGGTGAGATTACGACCGATCTTGGCAAGCATCAACATATGCACGATCGTGACGATTTAGCCGCGGAACAATCGGAACGGGAATTGAGGCACAAATTAAAAACGGCCTTCAAGAGCTTTTGTGAAAAGGTCGAGGGTATGACGAGACAGGAGATTGAATTTGATACACCTTTCAGGGAGCTCGGATTTCCCGGCGCACCCTACAGAAGTACCGTTCTTCTTCAGCCAACTAGTGGCTGTCTTGTCAATCTTACCGAATGGGTGAGTCATTCTTCTGATATCACTAAAGACGATATCCTAACACTACGCAAAATTGAATTATTTGCATTTTGTAACCATTTCATTTTTGTATTTAGCCTCCATTCGTTATCACGCTAGAAGACACCGAGCTCGTGCACTTTGAGAGAGTACAGTTTCATCTTAAGAATTTCGATATGATATTCGTATTCAAGGATTATCACAGAAAAGTTGCTATGGTCAATGCTATACCTATGAACATGCTGGATCATGTCAAGGAATGGTTGAAGTGAGTTATTACACTCCGTTGTATTTGCCGTTCGCACACGTGGTCATAAACTGGGAATTAAAGTCGTTAATATTTAAAGAATAATCGTAAATTTCAAAATCATTTTAATTAGACGTTACATTTTTGTTTTCTCGCTTTTTTATTGTTCATATAATACGTAGCTCCTGCGATATTCGTTACTCCGAGGGTGTTCAGTCGTTGAATTGGACCAAAATTATGAAAACCATAACGGATGACCCGGAAGGTTTCTTCGATAGCGGTGGCTGGACTTTCCTCGACCCTGAGAGCGACGCCGAGAACGAGCAAGTCGATGATGAGGAAGAAGAAGAAGACGATGCTTACGAGGTATGGGCTTTAATATTTCAAAAACTATAAAAATTCATAAAACGAAAATCGATCATTGATTTTGTATCTGAAATTTTAGCCGTCAGACATGGACAGTGAGGAAGAGTCGGAAGACGATTCGGAATATTCCGAAGCTTCGGAGGAATCTGACAGTGAAGGTACGTCGAATATCTCCAAAATTAACCCTTTGGGCCGTATATTTTTCCTTACTGTAATATGTGTTTTCCTTTTTTTATTCATTTTATAGAAGAACTTGGCAGCTCCGAAGAATCGGGCAAAGATTGGTCGGATCTTGAGCGTGAAGCCGCTGAGGAAGACAAAGAAATAACGAATTACCGTGAAGATTTCAATGCCGGAAAGAAGAAAAAATCGAGCGGGCACGAACCATCATCGCCTTCAAAACACAGGTGAGTCTCGATGTCAATTGCGAGAAGATTATGAAAATATTTATCACAAAGTTTTCGTTGGATCTGTGTTTGGCTTGGGACATAGATTAAATTTTAATTCAAAATTCATTTTCAAAAATAACAACATAAACAATAAATAAAATGATTACCGTTGAAGTACATCGACACATGTAATTTGAACAACTGATTTATAGACACAGCCTGAAACACAAGAGTTCGTCGAGTTCAAAAAGTAAGAGTTCGTCAAGCCACAAGGAGCGAAGATCTTCGGACAAACACAGGTGAGAAAAACTTTTTGTTTTTGCACGCATAAAACTTTATTTCTAAAAGTATTTGAAAGTTACTGCGAATTGGTAATTAATTGGCCAATTCGCGATTATATTTCGCGAACAAATGATGCGGTGATGGTAATTGTATACTCGAAAATATCAACATCGAATGAATTATTTTTTCAATTCGATACAAAGATCGGACCGATCGCGGAGCGGGGGCTCGCACAAGAAAGTGTCTCCTTCCAAATCGTCCAAACACAGGTGATTAAAGCGTCACACCCAAAAACGTATTTACCCATTTTCCTCTGCCCCCAATCTCGAGTATATCTTAAATATACCGACGATCTTTATTGGACTAAAAAAACAATAATTCAACAATTAATAACTTAATTGTTGAATGATTTAGTGAGACAAAATTTTACTATTAATGTTCCTCTCCATTGTGTATATTTCTAATATGCCAAATCAAAATTAGCCTTTTTATGGTATTTGAAAAATATCGAACTTGGATTATTTTCGATGAGAGACGAACTTTTCTCGGCGTATCGATTTATTTCAAGCCATTCCACACGTAATTTTATTATTAAATAGTGGGAAAAATTCTTCAGAAATAGTTGCTACACGTCTCTCATTACCGGGAACACCATAAAAGGGTCAATTACTGCTTTTTGGCATAAAAAAGAATAAATCGGTAGTTGTTAATTCCATTATTTTATATCCACAGCCCGAAGAAGTCCGACAAACACGACAAGCACAGATCTCCACATTCATCTAGTAGTAAAAAACGTTCGCGCGACGACCGCAGTTCCGATCGTAACGATCGAAGCTCCAAGAGATCCAAGTAAGCATCATTTTGATTCCATGCAATTTTCTGATAAATCTCTGATCAATACATTTTGTAGACGGTAATTTACGGCCGGAGTAGATTTTGTCTGTTCCCCTTTATTGTCGAATTGATACTCCATTCGAACTCATTGCATTCGTTCAATGTGTTGCAGGAAATAAACGCGACAGTGGCAAACATTCAATAATAATGGAACGTGAACAAGGCAGTGAGATTCGAGAACGCTCTTAGAGAGTGAAAAAACAAATTACGGAGCATCAATACTTACCGGAATGAAGGCGAAGAGAGAAAACAAATAACGTATTTCTTCACAGAGTGTCACCGCGTGCGTCCTTGTGTCTGGCGATCTGACTACGATGATAATTGTTCGTCAACGCGGACAGTAAAAAAGAAAAAAAAATTCGGGCAATTATTCTTATGGTTGTCGGCGATTGGAGATTTTCTCATTTTTTTTTTTCATTCGTCATAACCACGTTGAATTTGATGAATTTCGTGAAAAGATTTCATTCGTGTTAAACTCGAAATTTTCCACACCATTTCGAGGATAATTTTATTTGTTCCTCCTGCAGTTTGATTGGAACGATTTGAGGAATTTACTTTTTCCTCATCTCGGATCCTGAAAAGTGGAAACTTGAACCAAGACCGTAGCGCGAAGACACAATGGCTTTGTGACCGATTACCGATTCAGAAAAAAAAAGACAGAATGAAACTCACTAACAAAATGAAACACAAGTAATTGCTAAGGTATTTATCATTAATGTACAAATCTCTAATATCAACGTCCCGTGGTTTTTATATTACCCTTAATGTATGGAGAGTTCATAAGCAACTAAAATTGTTCTTTTCTTTCATAATCGTTCTGACTTTCTCTTATTATTCGGTGTGCTCTTTTGTTTATACACATTATGGAAAAACGGCACGGGAAATTTGAAAATTTAATTATCTTCAAGATTTTACGAGCGTTGGTTACTTATTTTCAATAGGAACAGTACTAAAAAACCTTAGAAAAATATTTAATCGAAGGGATGTCAAAACTCGACAACACATAACATATATTTCATGGTTTTTCTCATACATTTTTTCAGAATTGTATCTTCTTTCAAATATCGATATTAATACATTTGTTTCCTAAACGCATTAAAAAGTATTTGCTCGGTGATTCAAAAAAATCCAAAGAGCGAAACATTGTTTTAAAATCCATTGAACAAAATCGTGTTTTTTTTTTATCCATTGTTCAGAATATTTCAGAAAAAATGTTGAAAAACAGAGAAGATTCTGGAAAAAGTAACGGAACTGAGAAAAATCAACCAACTCGAATCCAACGAAAAAAAAAAAAATTCTTATTACAAAATTATCTGTTTAAACAATTTGGCAACAGCTTTTCTATATTACTATTGAAAGTCAATTTACCTAACACTCTGAAAATGGCTGATAATTCGGATTTTCATAAAATCTCCAAGAACTGAAAGTAGAATCGGAAATAAATTTTTGTCTGCAAACTTATATGTAGAATATAAAAAATAATTCGAAAAAAA